>LBNU01011716.1:32491-43918 GCA_014162995.1 Artemisia annua | reverse complement strand
AAATCCAGAAGAAGTGAAGAGGGTGAGCCAAAGTCAAAGAATGATATATATGATTATGAGCCTACACCTGAAGAAGTTGACTACTTAATAAAGAAAAATCCAGAGGTCAACAAGAAAGCATTAGAAGTTCATGCTGATGTTACTCTAACTACAGAGCAAAAGACTGCACAGTTGTATGATTTCATTAGAATGATTAATGATCAAGCTTTTGACTATGTGTCCAATGTAATCAAAGGCAAGCAAAAGAGGAAAAGAAGGCCTACAGAAGCTCAGATCATATCACAAATGAAACAATATTTGTGTGCTCAGTGTGGTTGGAAGATGAGCCAATTCAAAGGAATAGGGAATGATGCAGTTAGACTTCATTACTATTCTGGATATAAGAGAAACAAGATGTTTGCTGGAATAGGCTCAAAGGAAGAGGCTGAGTGGAAGAAAAATTTTGATGCGCATATGGCAGCCAGCAAAGAAAGAGCCAAGAAGTCAAGAGTTGAAGGATCTAAGTCTACTGAATTACCTGAAACACTTCAAAAGACCTCTGATAAGACTGATGATAGATTTTTGGTAATTGAACCAGATGACATGTTTGTTGAGCCACTTCAAGCTAGACATCCAATTGCTGATTGGGAAATTACACAGGATGATTTTGGTGAAGCTTGGAAAATTATCAGAGTTGGAGGTGTTGTTGAAGTTTACAGAGATTTTGAAGATCTTGTAAGATCTTGTGACAGGACAGATCTGAACACTCTATGGGGTTTGACACAAGTTAAGTTTATGTTTGAAGATCCAGTAAGTGTAAAGGCTATGGAGTTATGGGTACACTTTCAAAGAATGTATAATCCAGACCCAAGTGACAGATATTGGAGGTTTGAGGCAGTTAATATGTCTACATTATGGAAGCATTATAGCTCAAGTGATGTTCATCATATTTCTACTCAGGCTGGAGTTGATGTGTTCATGCTTACTGAAAAGGAGTATCCATTGAGAGCTGGTGTTCTTACTGTAATGCTTGCTTCTAAGCTCAGATGTGAAGAAATAACTCCTCATCTTCAAGACTTGCTTGATAGGATAGTGTTGCAGAATACTAGAGAGTGTGAAAAGCTGAGAAGAAGGTAGAGTGTTTGAAAGCATCCTCCTGGTGTTTGTTTGAGCTTATAAGAAACTTGCATATTTTCAGGGAAAATATCAAGTTTAGGGGAGGATTGTTGGGTTTTGAAGTAACTCTACTTCTGGTTACAAGACTACTGCTAACTAGTTATGTCTACTGCTTAGTGTAAAATCTCTACTGCTAGACAAGACTACTGCTAAGACTCTACTGCTAGAAAAATACTGCTGAGACTCTGCTGCCTATGTGATAAGTTTGTGTACGAATATTTGTATTTATAGTATAGATATTATGTAATATTCTATTATGTTAGAAGATCATTGTCGTGGGTAGGAAGTTGTATGTAAGCCTGTAGGGTTCCTTGGTGTATAAAAGGAGATCCTAGGGTTAGACTAGAGTATGAATTATTCTAGCATTGTATTCACTTCAAGGTTGCAAAACCCTAGCACTATTCAGGGTGCTCATATTAAATATATTGAAGTGTTTAGTTGGTGATATTACTGTGTTTGTGTTCCTCTTAAGTTAATCAATAAATTCCGCATATTGATTAAATTTGTAACAAGTCAGCTTCTATACATTGTTGTCTTGGTTTATCTAAGATAATAATACTAGATCAATTGCTCAACTGGGATCAACAAACACACTTCTCTCCGTTATAGTTTTCAAAACCATTTACTTTCTTGTTATTTTATTTTATTTGCGTTAGTAGTTATTTGGGTTAGTTGACTAGCAACTAATTCCGCCCACTCTTTCAAACCCGAGATTTTTACTTGCTTTCATTAAAATATAAAAACACAAAAAAAATGTTCCCTCACCCCTAGACCTATTAGAATAGCTTTTCAATCCTAACGACACTATTCCCTGAGAGAACGATCAATCCCCCGGTACTTGCCACTACACTATACTACATCGGTCAGGTACACTGCCTGGTGGGGATTGCAAGCTTCTCAAGATCCCTTGAGAGGTAAAACCCTAGTGCGTGGTCGCAATCCCGCGCATCAACTATGTAGACTAAATGACTTATATTACTATTATTGGGATATTACAGTACCATGTAACCTCCCGTCATTATACTATCTGATAGCGATGACGGTTTTCCGGCGTCATCCCGTACCCCCATCACCATTCTATCTGATGACACCCTTCCTGTTTCACCTGTCATCCCGTCTGTCGTTCCATCCGGGAATACATCTGGAGAGACTGAGCTCTTTGAGCAGGGTGAAGTAGCTTTGACACCTTTCGACTCATTTGCTGATGGATTACTTTTCCGTCCTGTCTGTGGTCCCATGACATACGACCAGTATCTTCACGACCAGTACCTCCAGTCACAGCAGTTTCTAGCTGCCGATGATTTTCCTACACCACCCCTAGCCACGACTCTGGGTCAGATGCCGATGACGAGTCGTCCGACTCAGAATCTTCTGACACCGCTTCATCTACTCCACCACCACCCCCGCCTGTACCGGTTCGCCGGCGCAAGCGTGCCAGAGTTCTTGAACCCTTTGAGCCCGAACCATTCATGGAGAATTTCAACTATTGCCCAGATGGTCGTACTTTCCGCTGCACCGCTCGGAAGTGAGTCCGTCGATCACCTGCTTTTGTACCACCACCATCAGCTCCATTACCCGTACCTTCACCCATACTATCCTCTATACCATCCCCTGTATCTTCACCATCTTCGTCACCATCACCTTTACCTTCGCCATCATCCTCATTACCTCAGCCACATCCCTACATGTTGCCTACTTTCACCGCACCCCACTCCTCTGAGATTTTACCACCCATGCCGCCACCTACTGTGTTTTATACCCAGACCACCACCGTGCCGATACCATCCCCCACACCATCTCCTATTTCCTCACCCCCACCTGCTACCACTGAGACCACCCCATCCCCTAGTGCCTATAAGAGGGTTGATGCCCGGAGATGTTCATTTATGTTGGAGGCCATCAGTTGTTGGAGATTTGTAGAGGGATCCCCGAGAGCTTCGAAGCTTGGAGAGAGTTCCTCAGCTGTGCTTCCGGTCACTGGAGAGCCGATGCACCACACTATCCCACTGTTAGCTGCTAGGTTAGTCAGGTACGAGGACCGCATTGATGAGATTGTGAGTGCCATAGAGGAGATTTCTCTCGAGCGAGTCGAGAACATTCAGGAGGAGGTCCAGAACCTCGTGGTGCATAGGGTAGCTTTAGAGCAGGTCTTTCAGATGATGGGTACTGAGATCGAGGAGGCCATGGATACAATTGCTGAGTTCGGCCACAGACTTGATGCTCAGAGTCATGAGATGCAGGAGATGAGAGAGATTGTTGTGATGACTCAGCAGATGTTAGAGCACCAGACTCAGGAGCTAGCAGCAGCTAGTTCCACTATCCATACCCTCAGAGTTTCGCTTGAGGAGGTTCAGACCAGGGAGAGATCCAGAGATGTAGAGATGCTTGGGATGATCAGGATTGTTCGAGAGTTGGAGCGTAGATCAGGAGGCGCACCTGGAGCTTCATAGATCTATGACATATCATTGCATGCAGAGACATCCTAACTTGCCCTACGCGGCATTAATAATTCTGTATTGTATTGTTTTGGAACAATGTAACAATTATTAAAACCTTGTGTTGGTTACGATTGTACTGTATTGATATTGATTTATGTAGCTTTAGTTGTTTGATCTCATGTTGTACTCTTGTGAACTACCATATTGAAGATTCATGATAAATTCCATGTGTGTTGTTACATTTCGTGATGATTATTTATGAATGATATGGTTTATGCTGATGTATGTATTCATGGTGTGATTGTGATGTATTTTGTGATGATCTCGACTATTATGAGCTTGGTTATATTATTTCCTTTGGTTGTGATGAGATCGATGTTCGAAGTTTAACTTAAGAACTTGCGATTTTATAGAGTTATGGCCCTAGGAAAACTGCACCTACCGCCACACCTGCTCCCGCAATGACTCAAGCTGCTATTAGGAAGCTGATTGCCGATGGTGTCGCTGCAGCTTTGGAGCAGCAGGCAAGATCAAGCAGCAATGTTCGACCAACCGCAGAAAGCGAGACTTCTACAACTCGCAAATGTAACTACAAGGACTTCATGGCTTGCAAGCCCACTTACTTTAAAGGAACTGAAAGAGCAACAGAACTTGCTCGTTGGTTTGAGAGAACCGAGACTGTGTTTGTTAGGAGCAGTTGTGCCGCTGAGAACAAAGTCTCGTCTGCTACCGGAACTTTGTTGGAAGATGCTTTATCATGGTGGAACGCGACTGCTCAGAAAATAGGCATAGAGGAAGCCTATCAAATCACCTGGACCGACTTTAAGGAGAAGATGTTGAGAAAGTACTGTCCAAGGGGAGAGATTAAGAAACTAGAAGATGAGTTTCACGTTTTGGTCGTGAAAGGAAATGACCTTAAGGCACACGACAGAAGGTTTCAGGAGCTTGCTTTGCTCTGCCCTTCCAAAGTGTCGGATTTGGAGAAGTTTCTGGTGAAATATATCGAAGGTTTGCCAAGGAGCATTGAGGGAAATGTCACCTCGTCAAAGCCACAATCCTTGGAAGAAGCAATGTCTATTGCCCAAAGATTGCTAGACAGGGAGATTAAGCGTAACTCTGCTCAGAGAAGCAACGATCACAAAAGGAAGTTTGATGATCGTAGGGCAACTGGCAATAACAACCGCAATGGTAACCGAAAAAAACAATAACTATAACTATCACCAAGAAAGGAATGACCACCATAACCGACAGAACCGTCGACAAGAAGCCGCCAAGGCTTATGTCGATGCACCAACCAGAACCCCTGGATACGCTGGACAAAGCCCACAATGCAACAAGTACAAGATGCACCACAATGGACCGTGCTATGCTAAGTGTGGTCGATGCTTAAGGACGGGTCATAAGACTCAGGATTGCAAAGCTACAGGAGCAAATTTGCAGCCCGTAATGGTAATATGCCATGCTTGTGGAGAGAAAGGGCATTATAGGCGTGATTGTCCCAACAAGAACACTGCACGTGCTAGAGCATACGTGCTGGGAGATGGAAACGCACAACAAGATCTGAACATAGTCACGGGTACGTTCCTTCTAAACAATCGCCTTGTTAAAGTTTTATTTGATTCCGGAGCCGATCAAAGTTTCGTATCTACTTCTGTTGCACCCCTACTTAGTATTCCCCCAACCAAACTAAACACCACATACAAAATAGAACTAGCCGATGGGGAGCTAGTAAGCACTAACACCGTAATCAAGGGTTGCACCCTACGCCTACTTAATGAACCCTTCACCATAGACCTCATGCCAATTAGACTTGGTAGTTTCGACGTCGTCATAGGAATGGATTGGTTATCCAAGAACCACGCAAGAATCATATGCGACGAGAAGGTCGTTCACATTTCACTCGGAGATGAAACCCTAATAGTTCGCAGTGAGCAGAGTAAGACGCGTCTAAGCATCGTCTCTTGCATTAAATTCATGAAGTACATCGAACGAGGATGTCAAGCCTTTTTGGCTCAAGTCACGGAGAAGAAGTCGGAGGAGAAGCGACTTGAGAATCTGCCTGTAGTCAGAGACTTTCCTGAAGTATTTCCCGAGGATTTGCCTGGTTTACCGCCAGCACGTCAGGTGAAACTTTAGATTGACTTGGTGCCTGGAACAGCACCAGTGGCACGAGCACCTTATAGGTTAGCACCATCCGAGATGAAGGAGTTATCTAAGCAATTGCAGGAATTGTCAGATAAAGAATTTATTCGTCCTAGTTCGTCACCGTGGGGGGCACCGGTGTTGTTTGTAAAGAAGAAGGATGGAACTTTCCGGATGTGTATTGATTATCATGAGTTGAACAAACTTACTGTGAAGAATCGATACCCATTGCCGAGGATCAACGACCTGTTTGATCAATTGCATGGATCGGGTGTCTACTCGAAGATTGATTTAAGGTCAGGTTATCATCAACTGAGAGTTAGGGAAGAAGATATCCCTAAGACAGCTTTCAGGACGAGATACGGCCACTACTAATTTCAAGTAATGTCCACCCGCTGTATTTATGGACCTTATGAACCGAGTGTGCAAACCCTACTTGGACAATTTTGTGATTGTATTCATAGATGATATTCTTATCTACTTCCGAAGTAAAGAAGAGCATGATGAACACCTGAGAACCATACTAAAGCTGCTCAAAGAGGAGAAATTGTACGCCAAATTCTCCAAGTGTGATTTTTGAATTGAGAAAGTACAATTTCTTGGGCATGTGATTGGTAGTAAAGGTATTCACGTAGATCCCGCGAAGCTGTTAAAAACTGGACGTCACCCACTAGCCCTACCGAGATACGTCAATTTTTAGGTCTTGCTGGATACTATCGACGATTCATTGAAGGTTTCTCTAAGATTGCGAAGCCATTGACTGAGTTAACCCAGAAGAAGAAGAAGTTTGACTGGGGACAAGAGCAAGAATCAGCGTTTCAGTTCTTGAAAAAGAAGCTGTGCGAGGCCCCGATATTAGCATTACCCGAAGGAAGTGAAGACTTCATGGTGTATTGCGACGCATCAATCCAAGGTTTAGGAGCCGTATTGATGCAGAGATGCAAAGTGATAGCTTATGCTTCCCGACAACTTAAACCTCATGAGGAAAACTACACCACCCATGATCTGGAATTAGGAGCGGTAGTATTCGCTCTTAAGTTATGGAGACATTACCTGTATGGTACTAAATGTACGGTTTTCACCGATCACAAGAGTCTCCAGCATATTTTATATCAAAAGGAGTTGAACATGAGGCAACGTCATTGGTTAGAGTTGCTGAGTGATTATGATTGTGAGATTCGTTATCACCCTGGAAAAGCAAATGTTGTAGCAGATGCTTTGAGTAGAAAGGAACGAATCAAACCCCTTAGAGTCAGATCTTTGGGAATGACAATTAGATCACCTCTACCGTCTCAAATCCTTGAAGTTCAAGCTGAAGCACTTAAGGAAGAGAATAGACCGAACAAAAATATTTATGGCATGCCTGAGAGCAAGAACGGATTTATAAAGAAACCAGATAGAAGACTGTGTTTCAAGGACAGGAGTTGGGTCCCACTGTATGGAGGAATACGTGACCTAATCATGCATGAATCCCATAAATCAAAGTATTCAATCCATCCCGGTTCAGAAATGATGTACCAGGATCTCAAAAAGTTGTATTGGTGGCCAAACATGAAAGCTGACATTGCAGAGTATGTCGGGAAATGTTTGACATGCTCAAGAGTAAAGGCTGAACATCAAAAACCATCCGGTCTATTGATTCAACCAGAGCTACCAATGTGGAAATGGGAAAGGACCACAATGGATTTTATTACAAAACTACCAAAGACATCAAGTGGATTCGACACTATATGGGTCATTGTGGACCGTCTCACGAAATCAGCACATTTCTTACCGATCATGGAGACCGATGATATGGACACTCTCGCTCGTCTATATCTGAAGGAGATAGTTTCACGACATGGAGTGCCGATCTCTATCATCTCAGACCGAGACAACCGTTTCACATCTAACTTTTGGCAATCTTTACAGAAAGCCTTGGGAACTAAGTTAGATATGAGTATCGCTTACCATCCACAGACTGATGGTCAAAGTGAAAGGACTATCCAAACCTTGGAGGACATGCTTCGAGCATGCGTGATCGATTTTGGTAAAGGTTGGGATAAACACTTACCGTTAGCCGAATTCTCTTACAACAACAGTTACCACGCGAGTATCAAGGTTGCACCATTCGAAGCACAATATGGTCGAAAGTGCCGATCACCCGTATTTTGGGCCGAGATTGGAGATGTTCAAATCTCAGGACCCGAATTAATTCACGAGACCACTGAGAAAATAGTGCAAATCAGGAAATGATTACAAGCCGCCCGAGACCGGCAAAAGAGTTATGCCGACGTGAGAAGGAAACCAATGGAATTCCAAATCGGAGACAGAGTAATGCTTAAGTGTAGGAACCCGGAAACAACCTAAATCACGACCTTATTCATCAAATCTTAGAGAGAGAAAGTGAGATGAAGAGAGAGAGAGATGGGAGGATCATGTGTGTGAAATATAAGCTATGTTATTACCAAATGATCAACCAACCTCACAAATGAGGTTTACAAAACATAATATAGATCTAGGCATGTTAGCTTTCATGCCTTTACAAGTTTAGCCCTTGTAGCTCTATCTTTCTAATAAACATGAACAAACAACTTTGAAATACTTTCTTACGCAACCTATTACATAATATTCGACTTTAATGACCGACAATTCATAATATAAAAATATGATGCTAACAATCTCCCCCTAAGTGTTGGTCATTGAAGGTTGCGTGACGTCTTTGTCTTTATCTTTAAACTTCAACATTATTGCTCTTGACGTCTTTAGAAAACATTAGCTAAGTCATTGTTCAATGTTCATCATTCTTTGTTCCTTCATGCTTTGTGATCTTTACACCATGACTTTTCTTTGTTCTTTGTTGTTGTGGTTGTTCATCTGCCTTTTGTCACAGCTTCGTCTATGTAGGTTAGCCGCCTTTCCAACATGCTCATACATCTTTAGTCTTTGCCATAGATATATTTGTTGTCGCGGTTCTTTCACTTTGATCTTTGTCACTTAACTTTGTAGATTCTTCTTTTTGGCGTAGAATCTTTCTTTTGACTGTTGCTTTCCTTTGATCTTAGTGAGAACTTTCCTTAGACTTTGAGATGTATGTATGAGCATGTGGAAACTAGTGTGGTGGTTGTACCTGCATAAAACAGTTAGCAATAAAACAACCGGTACTTACAGGTTCGAAATTAGAGATCGTCAACAGCATATTGTGAAGACTTTCTCCAACCCTTACCATGGCCGTTCCTAATCGGATACCCTCGAAAGAGCTTACACAGACATACCGAAGTACACCCACGATTAGGTGAGTCGCTGGAGATCACCCCACGACTGTAGACCGTTTGGAATCCACCGAAACACTAAGCGTAACCCACAAGAGATTACCGAAGTGACCTGCTGTCAGGGCTGTTTGATGTTGACCCTGGCAGGAGTTTCCGTTCAATCATTGAGAAGTACATAAGTAAATTCTCTCATAAACGTTCTGGCAGATTGCTAAGACCTGCGTAGGACTCTAAAGTTTACATCTGGCGTCCATTGATGTAGAACAACCAGTGTAATAATATCGTGTGTTTCTATGAGATCTTTTGATGAAATCTCGGGGCTCTAGACTCAATAAGTGCACATTTAGTCGTCGGAGGAATGGAGCAGAGTACCTCCTTTTCAATATCAACACACTCGGAATGAGTGGTCAATAGATTATGCAGGGTTCTCCGTGAGAATGAAACAAGTATCTTTTGAGATATACCCGAGTGGCTAGAAGGTTTAAGTGCAGTGCGTCACTGGGTCCATGACGTCTTGTCTTCAATACCGATGTCACCTTAGTAACAATCAGTAGCATATGAATTGAACCCGGTGTCTGCCCTAAGGTTGAACATATGGAGGGCTATTTCTTTTCACCCCTTTTCATTTCATTTCTTTTTAATTCTTCAACCCCTTCTTTCTCCTTTCATTCTTTACTCCTTTTTTCAAATCATACCTAAGGACTTCTAATTCTAATCTATTGGAATTGTCCTTGGGTAGATCCCTCCGGTTCTGGCGAATCATAGGACGGTTTTACCTAACCTTAGTCACCTTATATCACCATGACTATCCTATTGTTGCCATAAACCTTTTTCTTGAAAATCTCTCAAAGTGTTTATGATCATAAAACACATTTTTGTTAACACATTGAGAGTTTTGCACTTTTGAAATACTCCCCCTTCACATGTGCTCATGATATGTTAAGAAAAATTTGCACATGTTGGGTAGAGTTGGCACTTTTTGAATTGATCCACTCTTAATAGACATATACCTGAGGGACACGTTTACGTTGCTAGTTAAAGAGATCCATTATCAGCTTTTAGGTGACAACTAGCCCTAATAACTAACTTGATGTTGTTAACATTCCTAAAAAGGAAGTTAGACCCGTCATGGTAAACATCTAATTAAGAGTTTCTTGAATCGGTACATTTCTACTTGGATAAATTCTTTCGAATACTAACATTTTGTTTCGTCAATTCGAGAGTTAATTCTGAGTCTAGTATAAGACTTTTATGTCTTTACTTACGAGCTCGAGATTCTGCCACAACTTTTGAACATTTTTTTTTATCACATTTAATCACGTCTTCTCCCCCTCAAAAATAGCATATCATGATATTTTTGATATCAACTGATTAAATACAAAGGTTTTCGAGAGATAGACGGATTTTGTTTTGCATGAAATCGGAACATTTTTCTTTTTATAATACTCCCCCTCAGAACTCGCATATTTTTGTGAGAATTTTAAGCTTTTGCAATGAGTTTAGAGGAAAGGAGTCTTCTTGAGCAAAAATTTTAAAAATGTAAGAAATTTTAGATTTGTTGAATTTTGCATCAAGGTTTTTTGAAAAACAAAGACTTCTCTTTGTTTGAGTAGGAATGTCGCACTGAGGCGTACAACAGTGTCCATTTTTAGGATAAGTGCACTTTGTTGATGAAAATCATTTTTTGCGTAGCACTTTCCTTTCTTTTAAAGAACGAGTCCTTAGCTGAAATACTAAGAAGTCATCAATGAAGTGCGGGTTTCGTACTGAAGTATACGAAAGCCATCGTTAAGAAAATTTAGAGAAACGACATGTTTTAGAAAACATTTAAATGAACTCTCGCTCAAGCATATGTACATATCCGTGTCATTATTGAATGGCATTTCTAGAAAGGTACATAATATCGATTATACGAGAGACATGTCGTGAGAAGAATATTTTTGGATTTTTTGATTTTCTATTGTTTTTGTATTTTTTGAGATTTTCTATTTTTGTATTTTGTTTTTGTTGGTTTTTTATTTTTCAAAAATATTTACAAAGAAGAATTGAATAAAGAAAGATTACGTTTGGACAAGTAAAAGTGGAGATAAAAGTGGAGTTAGAAAAGGATTTCCATATGCGATGTTGGCATAAAATTTTGCTTTTCCACATTGGGTGTAAGAACCCTCTTCACTTTTACAAGTACCTGCATCCAAAGAAGAAGTATTTGCACAAATAACAGTGTTAGAAGTACATGTTTCCTCACATTGAGGGTGTTCACTATCAACGGTTGTAGCGGTTTCTTATTCCTTATCCTGATGATTTTCACTATTACTTGTGTTGGTGCAATTATCAAACATTCTTCCTGTGGGAATCCATCTAAGACCAACTGTTTTAAAAACTTTTCCCGTAGGAATCCACCTAAGGTAAGATCTAGGCGTAGTTTTCTTATCAGATGCAGC
>LBNU01011716.1:0-28891 GCA_014162995.1 Artemisia annua | reverse complement strand
ATCAACTCCGGAATAAATGATTAAGCCCGATCACGTGAACCTGTTGTGCGTCCTTGATGTACACATTTCTCTCCCCTGATGATTGCGATCTTATCGGAATCAGCATAACATTGTGTACATGAAGTATTAGCCGGAAGCACATTTAGCATAGACCATAATCAGCACGTGTGAAGATGTCGATATTCCCAATCAACTAACAATACCATATGAAATTGTCTAACTCTTTATCAACCTCTGAATGAACAACGACGGCTATTTCCATTAACCCCAGAAGAAAAAACTCAATATTACGAACTTGAGAATGAAGTAAGATTCTCCAGACTTGTGACTTAAGCTTGTGGTTCGTGTAGTGACTAAGAACGGTGTAGAGAGTTCGTACTCCATCGAATCCCTAAGTACTCAATACTCTTCATCCAACCAACCAACAAGTATGAGACGTACAACACCTCTTGATTATCCACAACTACGTGTGACACTGAGCACTACAACGTAACTCCTTTAAGTGATAGTTAACTAGGTCTTCGTCCGTCCACCCCTTGACCTATGGAAACTAGATAAACCAAGTCGTCGTCACCATTAATGTAACCCCTAGGTTAACATATATATATGTGCCCAACAAGTCATCTTCGCGGAGTGGAAGAAAGAAAGAAGATGAAATAAGTACGCATCCGTAAAACTTCACTTCAAACCAAAATAAATAATAAAGAATTCTCCTTGTAGTCACAAACTTCTGATATTAGCCATCGTCATTGTATTTGATTCTTGATCAGGATCTTTTTAAGCAAAACGTGGTGTGATTTGAGGTGTGATATATTGGTATTTATGTAATGAAACAAATAAATGAATCATGTTCTGTATAAGGTGTACCAATAATATCATGAAGTGGGTGAGGTGATATATTGGTATTCATGTAATGAAACAAGTTAATGAATCATGTTCTTGTATAAGGTGTACCAACAATATCAATTATCGGGTGAGGTGGTATTAGGGTTTATTTTAGTGATTTCCAAATTTCCCTCCAAAAATTGAAGTTGAAAAATTTCTCGCCCAAACTTTGAAAATCACTATGCAATGCGAGTCTAAGGTTGCACGAAAAATTTGAGTTATAAAAAATTTTTACGCCAAATTTTACCGAAAAATTTGAATTTTGGCCAAAAAATTTGAATTTTTGGTCAAAATTTTCAACGTTATACCACATTTTGAATTTCGCATAAAAATTGAACGTTTAAGCTCCCATAGAAAATAAATTTTACTCAAATTTTCCCGCCAAAATACTTTTTTTTTTTTTGCTTACTCGCTAACATATCTGCTCCTTACTCGCAACCTTACTCGCTAATCTAGCTATGATAGTCGCTAACAAGCGTTCCATACTCGCTAGATTCTGTCAATACTCGCTAGAACCAGCATACTCGCTAAACCCATCCATACTCGCTAGACCTAGCCCATACTCGCTATGATACTCGCTAGAAAAGCTAGCCCATACTCGCTAGATAAGCAGCTTACTCGCTGGAATTTTGAATCATACTCGCTAGGAAATTCCAAACTCGCTAGAATCCCATACTCGCTAGGAAATTCCAAACTCGCTAAACCCTAATTTCCAAACTCGCTAATTCACGAAAAAACCCAAAAAATACGTAAAATAACGCCATGAATCATCACGAATCAGCCACAAATCACCATAACAACCCAAAAACCAAATCACACAAACTCCTAGTAGCCTATACGAAAGATCTAGATGAAACCCAAAGTGTAAACACCCATGAATCTAATCAAACCAATCGAATAGCTTCAAAAACCACCCAAAAACACCACGAATCGCCCCTGGTTAGCTCTGATACCACTTGTTATCACCAAAAATCACTATTCAGGAGGTCGGGGATGCTCGAAATAAAGGTTAAACATGGTATATTAGATTAAAGAATTGGGGAAGATGTGTGTGTTTTCTAGAGAGAGAAAGAGAAGAAACCACACACACCTTCTTATTACAAATGAACATCCACCTCTCCTAGTTGCCACTAGGAGATTATATATACTACTAAACACACTAAACTATGTCCTATTGACAAGACAAGTCCTTGTGCTTATTACTAATGCAATTTCCAACATATAACATTATTTTCAAGGCTAACAGAATCCAATCTAACGGGTGGGTACTGTAATACCTCGTAATTTTCCCATGTCATTTATTAATGCTAAACACCGATTACATTTTTAAGCACCTGATGATAAAGCCATTTTTGCGGCCAATTTATTTTTTTTAAAAACATATCACCCGTAACACCGATAGTCGCCATTTGAAATATCACCCGATGCATGAATAACACCCGATGCATGAGTTTATCACCCGGTATCACCATTAGTCACTCTTGGGTGTCACCCAATGAGGTTATTACGAATGACTCCCACTTGCGAATCGACACCTAAATATAACACCGCGACATGTGATAATATATTTATTGTTAGTGCAAACGTTACGAGGTTTTATCTATACAATGTTTTCATGTTTTAATGATGACAAACGGGTAAATTGTAATACATAACGTAAAGTGCACAAGTTACTAGTTCCCACTTCAACGTATCTCGACATCACTTCAGGTATGTACAAACACACTTTACCAACTTTGTTAAGTGATCAAAAAAAATATTTTTGTCCTTAAACCTTACATTTTATAAATGTGACAAAACATTTTTTTACAAAAATAAACTAGACAAATTATTTTTGTATTTATAAAGAAATGTTTAATAAGAAAAATAAATTTGAATTTTGAATTTCAAATTGTCCAAACGTCCATTTTTCCCGCCCAAATCAGATAAAATTTCACCATGTAACATTTCACCACAAAAGGACAAAAACTGTCGGGAAGGTCCCTTAAATAGGTGACGGTCCCTTATTGATAAGGGACCGTGCAAGGTTTAAGGGACCGTCCCTCCCATCTCGTGTTGGCTATAAATACTGACCCATTTTCATCAGAAAAACTAATCCTCTTTGCACAAAAAATTTCCTGGTCTTTCCTTTTCATTCTTTTTCATTCAATTCTTTGATCACTATAACTCTTTGGTATGTATTTATAAGTGATCCCGTCATCCACTACATCATGTGCAAGAGAAGAACACTCGAAGTTGTCAAGAATCGAAGTGTTATTGAGTCCACACACCAACATAACTAGTGTTATGATTTTCTTTTTCCTCTACCTCATGGGTAAGAGAAGAACTCTCGACATAGATAAATATTCGAGATGTTATAGGTGTCCACACATAAACGTAACAAGTATTAAGGTGATAGGTTCTGTAAATATTGTCATTGTATCCGACTTGTGTGTGAGTCGAGGATGGGGATTATATGTGTGGACTTGGATGGTGATGTAGATCCAAGAAGTCTTGTAGCTAGAATAGGTCATGTAATTTTTGTATGGTGTGTGGTGTCCTAATGTGTAAGTTAGGACTTAGTTGAGTTAGTGTGTGAAGGCTTGGATCGGGTGATGATCTAAGTGTGTCTCGTATGAAGGCTTGGATTGGGTGAAGATCCAAGTGTGTCTTAGTGTGAAGATTCAAGTGAACGGGAGTGCTCGTTCGTGTGAAGGCTTGGACAAGAGTGCTTGTTCGTGTGGCCACGTGGGCCTTGGTGTAGATTGGTTCTAGCTAGGATTAGCACTCGACATTCCGCTTACTGTCGTTAAACTTGGTGTAAGCTTGTGTATGGTTTGTTCCGCCTAAAAGGAGCGTGTAGATTAGTGAAGTAACTCTCGAGTGTGGTGAGTGGAGTAGGACGAAGAGGTGCTTCGTGCCGAACCACTATAAATCACCATGTCCGGTTTGCGTTTTCTCTTCCTTACTCTTTACTTTCCATACTTGCATTACATTTATGTTTGTGTGGCTTGGTGTGTACATGCTTGTGATATCAACTAGCTAACTTAGAAACACAAAACATAAGAAAACTTAATCGACATAATAGATATGCCTACTGGTGGCGGTCCTTTATATAGGGACGGTCCCCAAACATTTAAGGGACCGTCGGTGTATTTCTGGGACCGTCCACAGTATAATCTGAATTGGCTAAAGATGTTTAAACCTCATGTTATGTTTATGTTTATGTGATTGCGTGACTTATATGTTTGTTGTGAGTGACTTAACCACTATTCATATTTAGTCACACTTGATCAGGAATTTGATACGAAATATTTTAAGTTTTAAAGAGGAACGTATTCACCCCCCCCCCCTCTCTACGTTTCTACAATTGGTATCAGAGCCTCGTCGCTCTAGTTTTCAAAACAAATGGTTTTTAAAATAGAGTACGGTCCACGTATCAAATTTCTCATTAAGAGGGATTAAATATGAAAAGTGTTTAGTTGCTAAACGTGTGCTTTGTTGTTTAATTCGTATTAGTTTTGTTGGTTAAATGCACTTCGTATACTTGCTTGAAGGAAATGATTTTTTACACGAAAAATATGTTTTTACTTACTGGTGGCGGTCCTTTATCTCTGGGCGGTCCTTTATCACTAAGGGACCGTCGGGTATTTAAGGGACCTCCACCAGAATAGTGTCAAACTTTGAAAATTCATATAAAATCAACCGTAAGTCCGTAGGAGTCGTGCCACCCGCCATTTTAAAGGTAATTGAATGTACTTTCATTTAAAAATAATTAAAAGGATTGATTCCAAACTTAATTAAGTCGTTAATGCAAAATACTTCATACTAGTCAAAACCATATGTCACGTTTTAACATAAAACTAGCTTTTTGCTAAAGGTCTCAAGTCGGACATCTTAAGTAAATGAATCTTTGAAAAATGGTTTCATTGACTTGATATTAATTAATTCTTGAATTGGGGAGGAAAATTATTTTCAAAAACAAAATCGAGCAAGTATATGTTGTTGTATCTAACATGCTAAACAACTACGAATATCGTTATGTGTAATATGCTAAATGATTATTTGCTTTTGATTGTTTGCTTATGTTATAATGTTTTAGTAACTCACTTAGATATGTAGACTAAGTTGATTAATCATGTGTGACGAAAACAATTGTTTTACACAATTATCCTTCCAAAGGTTCTCGTGTTAAAATACGCCACCTTAAAATATTTAACACTTTTTCAACATGATTTCTAAAACATTACATGCACTTATCTTGATTGGCCATATGTTGTCTAATCAAGAGAAAGGTTTATAATAATACATTATTATCTAAGTAAAAGAATATGTATCTTTGAACCTTGCATGTATTTGAACACACACACTAATTGATTCAAACATGTAGTCATAAACTATTTTTTCATAAGTTATGTATTGTATAAAAATGGTTAGGGTAATTATTTTTGTACTTATGAAACGTCAAAGACTATTCATATTATACATAATAATAAATAGTTTTCACACACTAATAAATGACAGTCTTGAATCATTAAGTTAACATGTCATTATTAGTAACCTCACACATATAATAAGTATTATATTTGATGGAGCACATTCCATAAAATCTTTACTTAGTTTCTTTATTAAAAAAGAGTGGTTGTGAGGGTCAAGAAAGATTTCGAGCTTATATCGATTCATTATTCAAAATATGATTGATATCTTATCGAATCTAATTGACAAGTTTTTGAGTGTGGACATGAAATTGGAATCATTATTTGTCTAGCTTCAAGATATAACAAAACATATCATCTTGAACCTACATACTCAATCACACTCGATTGGTTTGAAAATAATGACGTCCTTATCAAGACAAAAAGAATATGCATCGGATCATAACTCACACTTGTGTTGATGATGTCATATTGAGTCTTCGTGTCCAAAGGTTGTGTTCCAAACATTAAACTAATATGTTTAAAAGGTGCTTAAAATACACAACGAAGTAGGATTGACGACTTGGATGTTTCATCCGAAATATTCAAGCAATTTACATTGCAACGCAATTTGTAAATGTGTCATTTCTGAAAAGCCAAGCATGAGCAAACATACAACATATGTAGCCTTTGCTCATGAACGAGTCAAGACTCAAAATCACATGTCAAGTAAAAATATTACATATAATACATCATCAATCTTCAAGAAGATAACATGTATCTAAAAAGGATAATTCATACAACGTGTGTCACTACATAAACAAGTAAAATTTGTAAAACACATTTTAACTAAAAAGTTTTCATTAGTAACTCATAAGAGTGAAAAGATTATTCTCTTAAATAAGCATGTTTGTCAAATAATACAAAGTAAAAGATTACAAGATCTATCAAGGCAAGTAACCCTTATTAGACTCTCTTTCTCAAGATTTACCATGGAATATTCTTGAAACCAAAATATGCTAAAATATCAACTTAACAAACAAAGATGTCATCTATAAGGTTATGTAATACACCATCGAAACCAAACAATCTATAAATCTCAAACACCTGATTTAAATACTGCACTTGCTTTTGTTAGGATGTTGTGTAAGACATATCGTTTTCATTAAACGACTTTTAAAATATTGATAGTTGAGTTACATTAGGACCTGTATTAGCGGAATCGGCTAATATCATCTTTGGAAAACTTCGATGGGAAAATATAGGAATTCTAATTCTTCTAATATGAGAATGGCTACTGGAGAACCTATTGCACTAGAAACTCAATTTGACCTAACGGTTGAATTGCTTCCGGAGAGAAGTTGGGTTTGTGGTAAACCCGTAAAAATGTTCGTGTTTAGCCGTAATTGAGCACCGCTAGTAACAGTCTCATATCCATTCTCTAAATTGAAAATTTTCCATTCCTACATTTGACAAAAGATGTTTTACATCGATGATCTTTGTCTCCCGTTAGAAGTGCACTTTAAACAAGTAGTAATTAGGATTCTTCTTAACAAACCTAGATTACTTGCATATATGTGTTTAATATATGTAAACAACATCTTGCACTTATATGATTAAATATCTTCATGCTTCCTTAAATGCTCAATGCCTACTTGCTTTATTATTGAATGCATGTTCATTAGAAAGATTTTTCTTTGAATTTGCTTTTCTAATGCCATATTCTTGATATATGTCCATGATACATGCTCTTATGTGCTAAATGTCAACATGTTTTACTTAATGCTTGTCTTCATAGTAATCATGTTTTGTATGCATCCCTTTACATGGCTTACATGTTATTTATGCACCAAAACTATATTGGACTAGGTATGCCTTTCATGATACCTCCTAGATGTCATATAGTCTTACACGCTAATATCTTTGACTATTATGTGATGCATGCTTAAATGGCTTACATGCTTAAATCTTTGATTCTTAGGTAACTAGGCTTATTCCTCCTAACACTAGATCATAATCTTCCTTTAGGGTGTCAAGTGTCACAATCCCGCCTTATTACCTAAACCATTCCTTAATCATTTGATTACTCATAATCTGGGAAAAACAGAAAACTGGAGAGACTCTGCACCTTGCTGACGGCGGTCCCTTAGTGCATTGGCGGTCCCTTATCTTTAAAGGACCATCCAGTGATTTAAAGGACCGTCCCCAGTTAAGGTGTCACGAACTGGTTCACTGCTTTTCCTCTTCTGCAATACTTTGAACCATCCTACATCATGCCTTGTCAAAAACTCACAAAGAAGCATCTTCCGCATAACGTTTCATCACTCAAACCTCAAACCACCAATGTGAAATGAAAAACCGAGTCATCCTTTGTTCTACCAATATCGAGTCATCCACCATTTTCATGCCCTCAAAGAAACCAAGAGTCAATATCATACTTCCTAAACCACTCCTCATTGATAACACCAAACTACCATTTCCATGCCTTCAAAGAAACCAAAAGTCAAGTGAATTTCTTTATGAAATGTGCCTTTTCCACTTTCTAGCAAGTGAAGAATACAAAGAAGATATCCAAGCTTCAAGTGTTGTCAAATCATCACCACCTCATTTCACATATCCACCTTCGGTCGTCAACCAACAAAACACCTTGAAAATTCCATGATTCCCAATCATCCATTAGTGATTACCCAAATTCACAAAGAGTCTCCTAACCTCAATCCTCAAGATCACTCATTGCCATCAACATATCCACCTCCAATGACAAATCCAAATCTCATACATCTTCATCGATCCTTCCACAATCATCTTCTCTTGATGAAATACCCAACAAAACTAGGATAGTATGTACCATCTTTGAAGTCACCCATCTTCCTAACTTTTTCATCCTCACTCATTATAAGTGCAAACGTTCCTTTCATTACCTTCCTACACACATCTTCAACATAAGCCTAAATTGAACCTCCAAATTCAAATATGAAGTCTCATATCTTCCTTATTGTACCACCAACTTCACACCATCCTTGCCAAACTTTGGCTCATAACATCCTTTCCCAAATCTCCACTTTAGAGAGTCATCTTCGTATCATATCATCCTCACCCTATATCACCTAGACACTAGACACTTATCTTGGAAGAAGTTAGAAAATGACGTGTTAATTAACTATTATATGTTTAGTTTCAATCCCTTTCATGACATGCTTTAGAATAATCATAATTAAGTCATGCATGTATTAATCTTCGATAATGTAATCCTATATATATCATCATTATTATATATGTGCACTTGTCTACTAACTTTGTTTTGTAGCATTACTTCATTGCTCGATTCTTTGGTAGCCAAAACTAGTTTTGAGCATACACCAAGGGGGAGCATTTGCAAGTGTCAAACTCGGATGCAAATTGTCGACGCATCTACATACTTTGTTGCTTGAAACTAACCCTTGATGTAGGTTATAAAGATTGCAATGAGCTAGGGGGAGCTCATGAATATGCTAATGTCAATAAGGATGCAATAAGCTAGGGGGAGCTCGGAAGTAGTTGGGTACTTAGTTCGGAGTTGGTTAAATCATGGCGGTAGGAGCAAGGCTTCACTAGGATGATGCACACTCAATTCTTTAAATGATGGGGGTCGGGATAGTCTAATACATTCGGGGTTCATATCTCATTCCATATGCTCAAGATTGTCATCTCAAATTATCTTCTCAAGTTGTTCTCTCAAGCTCTACCTCATCATTGACGAAACCTTTTTGCTTCGACAAAAAGGGAGAGAGGAAGTTTAAACTAGTAACTTCTACACTTTAATATGAGTTATGGTTTACATATTTGTCATCATCAAAAAGGGGGAGATTCTTAGTGCAAACGTTACGACGTTTTATCTATACAATGTCTTCATGTTTTAGTGATGACAAACGGGTAACTTGTAATACATAACGTAAAGTGCTAAAGTTACTAGTTCCCACTTCAACGTATCTCGACATCACTTCAGGTATGTACAAACACACTTTACCAACTTTGTTAAGTGATCAAAGAAAATATTTTTGTCCTTAAACCTTACATTTTATAAATGTGACAAAACATTTTTTTACAAAAATAAACTAGACAAATTATTTTTGTATTTATAAAGAAATGTTTAATAAGAAAAATAAATTTGAAATTTGAATTTCAAATTGTCCAAACGTCCATTTTTCCCGCCCAAATCAGATAAAATTTCACCAGGTAACATTTCACCACAAAAGGACAAAAACTGTCGGGAAGGTCCCTTATATAGGTGATGGTCCCTTATTGATAAGGGACCGTGCAAGGTTTAAGGGACCGTCCCTCCCATCACGTGTTGGCTATAAATACTGACCCATTTTCATTAGAAAAACTAATCCTCTTTGCACAAAAAATTTCCTGGTCTTTCCTTTTCATTCTTTTTCATTCTTTGATCACTATAACTCTTTGGTATGTATTTATAAGTGATCTCGTCACCCACTACATCATGTGCAAGAGAAGAACACTCGAAGTCATCAAGAATCGAAGTGTTATTGAGTCCACACACCAACATAACTAGTGTTATGATTTTCTTTTTCCTCTACCTTATGGGTAAGAGAAGAACTCTCGACATAGATAAATATTCGAGATGTTATAGGTGTCCAAACACAAACGCAACAAGTGTTAAGGTGATAGGTTCTGTAAATATTGTCATTGTATCCAACTTGTGTGTGAGTCGAGGATGGGGATTATATGTGTGAACTTGGATGGTGATGTAGATCCAAGAAGTCTTGTAACTAGAATAGGTCATGTAATTTTTGTATGGTTTGTGGTGTCCTAGTGTGTAAGTTAGGACTTGGTTGAGTTGGTGTGTGAAGGCTTGGATCGGGTGATGATCTAAGTGTGTCTCGTGTGAAGGCTTGGATTGGGTGAAGATCCAAGTGTGTCTTAGTGTGAAGATTCAAGTGAACGGGAGTGCTCGTTCGTGTGAAGGCTTGGATTGTGTGTCGATCTAAGAGGGACAAGAGTGCTTGTTCGTGTGGCCACGTGGGCCTTGGTGTAGATTGGTTCTAGCTAGGATTAGGACTCGACATTCCGCTTAGTGTCATTAAACTTGGTGTAAGCATGTGTATGGTTTGTTCCGCCTAAAAGGAGCGTGTTGATTAGTGAAGTAACTCTCGAGTGTGGTACTCGGGGAGTGGAGTAGGACGAAGAGGTGCTTCGTGCCGAACCACTATAAATCACCGTGTCCTGTTTGCGTTTTCTCTTCCTTACTCTTTACTTTCCATACTTGCATTACATTTATGTTTGTGTGGCTTGGTGTGTACATGCTTGTGAAATCAACTAGCTAACTTAGAAACACAAAACATTTGAAAACTTAATCGACATAAAAGATATGCCCACTGGTGGCAGTCCTTTATATAGGGACGGTCGCCAAACATTTAAGGGACCGTCGGTGTATTTCTGGGACCGTCCACAGTATAATCTGAATTGGCTAAAGACGTTTAAACCGCATGTTATGTTTATGTTTATGTGATTGCGTGACTTATATGTTTGTTGAGAGTGACTTAACCACTATTCATATTTAGTCACACTCGATCGGGAATTTGGTATGAAACATTTTAAGTTTTAAAGAGGAACGTGTTCCCCCCCCCCCCCCCCTACGTTTCTACAATTATAACTACGCTATACGAAATATATATAAGTATATACGTATAAGTAACACCGACGAAATTCCGAATTTATCACCGGGCCAACATCGACACGTTATCACCCGAACACTAGCCACTTATATATTTATTTTCTTTCGGACTGGGCCTCGACACACTCACCAAGCCCACTAGGCTAAATTCTTTTCTTTTCTCTTTTGTTTTGGGCCGAGACCACCTAAGCCCACCACCACCTAATATTTTCTTCTTTTCTCGTTTGGGCCACTGCTACTCAAAGCCCACATATCAATCTAATCCCAAAACAAATTACTAATACTTGACTTTTACAAAACACAATACATTTTCATATCATATCATTTCGGTTTCACTCCACAACTCGAACACGACACGAAACATTGTTTTCTTTTCTCTTGGTCCTTCTCGACACCACAGAATCCAAACACAAACACACGATAAAACATCAACATTTTTCAAACCTTTCATTTTTCTTTCCTTGTTTCCCTTTACTCGACAACACTCCACACCCCCCCCCCCTTTCTCATTTCCTGTTTGCGTACAAGACCAACCAAAACCAAACACCCAAGCCACCCTAACCCCCTTCTAACCTATCATTAAATAAATCCTAGATTACAAAACCCTTCCTAAGACATCTTTACCCAAAGGATACAATGTTCCTTTACACACAAACAAAGGTTCACATGTATCCTCCATCTCTTTTGTTTATTCGATCATGGTACAACCATGTTTACTAAATCCATTTGACCTACACATAAACAATCCAAAGAACTCATTATAGCCTCATGTGCTTCCTTTTCATCTCGACATAACCACACATGAAACTTAGACAAACTTGTTTCCATTCGAATGACACATCAAGGAACACAAGTAACACATTTCACATGTGTATCATACTAGTTTACTTGAGGTATTTCTATAAATACCCTCGTTGCTCTCACACTCTCACCACACTCTCAAAACTCACTAACAACTTCAAAAGACACTTCCCTTGTCTCGCTACTGTCCAACACGAAGGAAATTATACAAGGTTTTGGGTCAAAGTTAATTTATTTGGGTTATATTTTATGAACGTGGGTTGATAATTCACAAAAAGGGTTTCTCCAAGTCTTGCTCGCTTCTCGTATCACGTCACTCGACACCTTCACCACCTATTTGGTGTTGTAAGTTTGCTCGACCTTGTTTCTTTTCTTTCATCATTTATTTTTCACCTTGGCATGCATACACTCCATATTATATTAACCTAACACGTAAAAACATAAAAATTAGAACATGTCAAAGCACTCGACACGCCTTAGAAATGGCCTTGTATTTTCGTATTTTTACGTACACCTTGCATATATTTTTCCATTTCTTGTTTCTTTGAACCAAGCTAAACCAAGATAAGTAAACATGCATGATTGTCGAGATCAAACGCTACGTTAAAATGAGCCAAAGCTAAGCCACCTCGACTGTTTTTTTCTATAAAACATAATAACGTGATTTGGGCCTTAAACGGGCTAACGAGCCCATAAATTTTTTCCTAAATAAATTTTCAGTAAGACTTAAATGATTTTCGAAATATTTTTTTTTTAAATTTTAAAAACTGATTTTTGAGAACTTATATAAACAAAAATGTCAAACTTTTATAAAAAAAAAATAAAAGTTAACTTTTCAAGGACTTAACGAAGGACTAAAGCTGCAAATATTTTCATTAATGGACAAAAAATGTAAAAACTGTGAAACTTGCGGACCAAAACTGAAAATAAGATTTTTAGTAAAAGTTAGAGGGTAGAAACTGTAAGTAAACCAAACTTATGGTATAAAGTGTAAAAGTACTATTTTGGACTTAAAATGAAATTATTTTAACATAAGGGTTTGAAATGTAATTTTTGTAAATGAAGGGTAAAACTTGACAACTATATATATTTTTATTTTAAACATTATATATTTTACATATAACATATATATATTTTTACTTATATTAAAAATATATAAGATATAACTTTAATGTAATAACTTTACTAAAAATATTTAAATTAAATATTTTTACTTACGAAATAACAACAATGAATAATAAAACGTACGTCGATAACACTTTCGTATCAAGGTTATAAATAACTCTGTTAAGTTATTTAGATATTTTTAACACACAAGATTGATATCACTGTACTCGAATAATAACACACGACATTCACACACCGAGTTTGAATCACCGATAACAATATATATCACATTGATTTAGGTCGCAAGTCGGAGATCATTCATTGCTATTCGTAGCATATCACCATCACGGTTTGAGTACTATTTGAGTTTTACTCTCACTATCAACACCCCACAGGTGAGTTCATAGTCCCACTTTTTAAATTGTTTTATAAACCCCGTGGGGAGATACATGCGATAAACCGAACACAAGTATTTTTTTGTATGCGATTATTCACCTGATATTGCCTAAGTTAACACCCGTACTACAAGTCCCTCATATCACGAACCTTAATCACTTGCGAGTGAGCGCGAATATAGTTAATAGATCTATTGGAACGGCAGCCTATCTCTGTCAAAGTGATCATTTGGCAGGGGATGCGCTATAATAGAAGTACCATGGAAACCTAGTACATTTCCATCACCGAGGGCCCCTTGTCATCTACATCCCCCGTGATGTAGGTGATTATATCTTTTATGATATCACCCGATGTTAAGGCTTGAGATTCGTGAGGCTTAGGAGCAATATTGAATTTGATATATGTTTCATTACATATATGTCACCCGTTTAATCAAGACCTATCATCTTGATTTGTTTATTTTAAAATATTTGACTTGTGTTCACACCGTTATAAATTTAAACTACTATGGATTCACTCAACCTTTGTGTTGACATTTTTAGCATGTTTATCTCAGGAAACTAGCGGCATGATGGCACGGAGCTGGCAAAAAGGGCACACAGGACCTCCTTTTTATCTATGAAATAATCATATCATTCTTTTCAAACTCGTCACCCTTTTGAGAAACGTTATATCCTTCGGGAAATGGTTTGTAACACTAAATATTTTGAGTTTTCATTGAATGATATAAAACCTATCTTTTGAATTGTTTTCTATATGTATGGCTTTGATCTAAGATGTAATTACCCCGAATTAGACTTCCGCTGCTTACCAAATTTTCGGGGTGTTACAAGTTCCTTGGAGGCTTGGTGAATTAACCCTAGGACCCAAGCCAATGAGGATATGACTTGGTGATAGAAATATCACCATACATGNAACACTAAATATTTTGAGTTTTCATTGAATGATATAAAACCTATCTTTTGAATTGTTTTCTATATGTATGGCTTTGATCTAAGATGTAATTACCCCGAATTAGACTTCCGCTGCTTACCAAATTTTCGGGGTGTTACAAGTTCCTTGGAGGCTTGGTGAATTAACCCTAGGACCCAAGCCAATGAGGATATGACTTGGTGATAGAAATATCACCATACATGTGCGAATTAACCCTAGGACCACCTACCAATTCGATATGCTTAAAGAAGTTAGAGGGGGTGTAAGATGTGACCAATACCCGCATCCCGCTAGGACCACCTACCAATTCGATATGCTTAAAGAAGTTAGAGGGGGTGTAAGATGTGACCAATACCCGCATCCCGCTAGACTTGTCCAAGTTAGTAGAGGTACTTAATGACTCTTGCATCTTCGTAGGTTCATGCCGACCGATGAACTCTCGTCTTTACAATAGGTGGGAATAGGACAAGGTGTAAGATAGATTTAGGTGATTTAACCATCTGATCCTAAATGTATATAATCCCCAGACGAAACGATATGATGCACTTGATAGAAAACTAATCATGATAATAACAAGAGTAGTAATTAGGTTAACACTGCTTCTCCCTATTGATTTCCTTTCATTTATTTACTTGTCTTGTCATTTACATTTATTAGTTAATTAATCTCTACAATCATAAACCCCCTTTTAAACGTGACACTAAACTTAGATAGACTCCACACGCATAGCTCTTGGGATGACCTCGGCTTTACCAACTAGCTATACCTCACACGACCGGGTACACTGCCCGATAGTGCATTAGGTAGACCTTAGTTAAACGAGCAACTTATAAATTATAAAACCTGGTCGGTAAAACCTGCATCACTTAACGTCTCTACACCGTAGAGATGAACACCTCTCTACGCCATAGAGACATCGTATCCAAAATCTTCTCTTATTAGTTTAATTCGTTTTTTTAATACTAAAATTAGGTTTCTTTCTCTACAAGTTTTACTTCCCCACAAATATAGGGCTTATTATCATTGTATGGAATATCTTGGAATATTAATATATTAATATAATTAACTTTTTAGAGTTTTATCTCTTATATGGGTTTTATTCCCTTGAGGCTTGCCTCGTTTATCTACTATTGGATTAGGGTCTAACTGAATTCGCTTTGGCATACTACATCAATATCTTACTGCTTTAAAAAGAGTACATCAACATGTCTTAAAAATTATCCATATAATATAAGTACGTTCCAAGAATTACTAATTATAAAATGTAAATTTAAAGTTGGTCAAAACTAATTAAATTATTATTTTCTCTGATAATCATGAAAATTAAATACATATAATCTACACTACTAAAATATTCGGTTACCATATTAAATTGGGAGTCTTAAAGCTTGCACACATTTATCAAAACATCCTGCAGTTACAAGCAAAAAGAATCCGAACCATCTTCGAAGCACTTAAAACACCAAACAATTCCAGTTCTATAATAACAATAATAAATGTGGAGTCTTAAAGGTACCTTATACTTGCTCATATCATCCTAAACGTTTTAAATAAACCTAAATGGAAAGCAATAAGTTGTGCACTAAGTCAACAATAAATTAAACTTTTAGACTTCATCTCTAGCAAAATGAGCTTATAAATAGCATAAACAAACCCTCACAATCGTGAAACCAAGAATCAACTCTCACAGTAACTACTTTCAAGATCTGTTTTATAGATTGTGAAACCAAGACCCGAAACCATAACTATCGTATATCATTTTCAAGATATGTGTTATAGATATTGAAACCAAGAGCCGAAAATGAAACCATGTTACTTCGTATAGATGAAACCAAGACCCACTACAATATACTTCTAAATCCCAACAACATCACGAACAGTAATAGTCAACAAACAAAAGCTACTCAGCTACATCTCATCTCTAAACCAACAACAAGATCTCAGTTGGTGTTCAACTTAAGTAATAATCTTTAAAGATTTTAAGTTTGAACATACACACATCACAGATCGTTATTGAGCTTCTTTTAATATCCGAAAAAATATAGAAGGATTATAATAAATTTGTTTTATCCATGTCTTTCTTTCGGCTAACAAGAAACTAACATAAATCAAGACACAATACTTACCCGAGACCTCATCTTGAGACCTTGAAGCCGATTCATAATAAACTAAAACAATTGGTACGTGGGGTGTGTTCTTAGCAGTAACAAAGTGTTAGTTTTATAGACATAAAATAATAGACGTGTGTTAGGATCGAACTCAAGATCACAGGATTGCACACTTTACGTACGAAGAGTAAATGAATAATAATTATTATAAATGTTAAGAATAATTATTAATAAACAAAACATGTAACGATCTTTAGTATTTAACGGAAAAGGCTAACGACCGTTAGACGAATAAAAGGAAAGTAATATTTGTAAATAATTGGTAGGTCAAGAAGGTTCCAGAATTCCCTTGGGAACCCTAAACCGATCGGCACACAAAGGAGGCACCTCCTTTGTGCCTTGGACTCCAAGTTACTTCACCTATATAAGCAAACTCAAGGTTATTTGTTCCATATACTTGTACAAGAACGTGAATCAAACACACTATTGTTTGATTCTTGGATTGAATTACAAAATCGGTAAGGGATAATTCTTATAATCCTATAAACCCTAATTAGGGTTCTTGATTTGAAGAATTGCACAAATTGATTCTTGTTCGGGCTAGAATCAAAAGGTATGTTTACTATTATGTTTGGTTAATTAGTTATACATTATATGATCCTAATTGCTTCTGCTATGCTTACTTGATGTTATTGTTTGTATATGTATGGCATGAGTATAAAATTTCAACAGTGGCATTATGAGCGGTTATAATGTGTAATTAATTACCAAAACACATAAAAAAATGAATTTTGATTGTTTTTGTACATATTTTTGGATTTAGGGTTTATAAAAATCGAAAACCTAATTTTTTTTATCGAATTTTTTAAATTTTTTTAGGGTTTTTGGATTTTGATGTTTAAATTGATTAGAAACCCTAATAAACATGTTTATGTGTTTATGTAAACGTTCTTGTGACTATATGCAATAATTGTTATGTGGAATCCATGAAAACATGCATGTTTAGCATGGATTCAATGTCATATTTTTTTAATTGTTAAGATTGTACCTGTAAATTAACTGATAGATGTCGAATTAGGGAAGACTCCAATATTAAGGAATCAATTATGTGTTAAGAAAACCTAGAATTGATTTTTAATAGGATTATGAAATTAAGTTTGCATGTGGCTACATGTTTTATACATATTTAATGGTTATGTTATGTTTATTTATTTAGTTATTTTATTTTTTACTTATATTACTTGTGTTTTTGTTTATTTATTGTAAAGATATGTTTATAAACAAAAGGGTAATTTTTTGGATTGAAAAATAATATGGGCTAAATATTTGGCGAAATTTGTTTTGGTTAATTTAAGAATCAAAATATCAAAGTTTAATGGAGTGATGTTTTTGTACGAATGGTCGAAAGGCGGACTTGATTTGACAAACTATAAGGTGAGCTCTAGTAGAAACGGGTTTTTTAAGAGATTCGCTCCTACCAGGTTTCTACGCTCGCTTGTGCGTCAAATTGAACTTACTTAGTACCACTATTCTATGTACAATCTCAACTTAAGGGCGAATTGACCTCAATTCCACTATGATTATCCGAAACACTAAGTCTTAGGACTTATGCAAAAGTACGATATAGTGGATGATAATTGTAGGTAATTCTTTGATTGGTGAACCCAATACCTCAATCAAAGCTTTGTTATTTTGATCTTAGTGAATTGGTAAATAAATTTGTTTTGTAAACACCAATGTTATGAAGTTGTATGCATGCTTCTTCATACATTATTTTGATTAAACACATCAAAATTACTACCCTTAAAATTAAGTCAAATGCCATCTAATTAAAGAACACTTGAAGTTGTGATTTACGTCATGTGAGAGCTTGGCTAGATTACAATGGAGAGGTGAACTTTATAATTTCATTACTAGCAGATCAACTGAATGTAATGGAATTATGAGAGTTTGCAGTTTTTAAATTAGACGACTTAAATTGAGTAGGAAGTGAGAGCTTGGAATCAAGGCATTCAGATGAAACTATGTTTATGTGGATCCTAGTTTTCAAGAAAATTCTATGGATTTTATTTCCTTGGGTATTTTATTTTCTTGAAAAATCGTATTATCGAAAATACTAATGATTTGAACTCTCTTTATCTGTAGATATGGCTCAAACTAATAACACCACTTTGAGTTCTGTGTTCAAGGCACACTTTGAACGAGAAAAATTGACTGGCACGGATAATTTCAATGAATGGTATCGTTCACTAACGATTATCTTGCGAGTGACTGACCAACTTGAGATACTAAAAACGCCGTCCTGCTGAACCAACTAGCCCAGATGCAACTCCTACAATGAAAGCCACTTGGAAAGAAGCTTATAAGACGCATATTGATGTGGCCTGTTTAATGTTGGGAGTGATGACACCTGCTCTACAAAGGCAATTTGAAGAATACTTCCCCATGGACATGATAACAGAACTTCAAAAACTCTATGAGAAAACCAGCAAATGTAGAACTTTACGATTTAATGAAATCTCTACACGGTTGTAAGCAGGCTGATGGTGAACTTGTGAGTGCACATGTGTTGAAAATGAAAAGTTACATGGATCGATTACAAGCACCCGTTAAACCCTATGACAATGATATGAATGTTAACTTAATCAATAGATCCCTTTACAAGGAATTCAGTGGTTTTGTTAGGCATTTCAATATGCATTGCATGGGGAAGACAGTGAGTGAATTGCACGCACTGCTCATTGATTATGAGAAATGTTTACCACCAAAGGATACTACACCCCAGGTACTTGCTATTCAAGGGGGTAGAATTAACAAGCCAAATGCGAAAAAGAAGAAGGGTAAGGGAAAAGGAAAGGCTGATAAGGTTAAGCAGGTTATGGCTTATCAACCTCCTCAACCCAAGAAAAACCCTCCTTCTGTCAAGAAGGATAATCCGAAGAAGGATCAAGGGTGCCACTACTGCAATGTAGTGGGTCACTGGAAGAGGAACTGCCCTCTTTATCTCGATGAATTGCGAGCAAATAGGATCAAGAAGACTGGGCACGTGGGCACCAGCACTTCAGGTCATCTATTTGTTATTGAATTATTTACTTTATCTAATAAAATAAGTTCCTGGGTATATGATACTGGATGTGGTATTAACATTTGTAATACACTACAGGGGTTTAGAGACGAAAGGAGACTATCTTATGGGGAGCAATTTCTGCAAGTGGGCAATGGAGCACATGCAGTTGTTGTAGCTATAGGAGTGTTTAATTTAGTTTTACCTTCTGGTTTAGTACTGATTTTAAACAATTGCCATTATACACCTTCTATTGTTAGAGGTGTTGCTTCCTTTTCATGTTTGTTGGATCTTGGTTTTACTCATACTATTGATGGCAATAAAATTTCTATTTCTTTAAGTGGTGTATTTTATTTTAATGTTGTTGCTGTGAATGGTGTGTTTGAAATTGATATGAATGATAATATTTCCAACAATGATAATTCAATGTATAGCATAAGTAAGAGAATGAAGTATGACTTGAATTCGTCTTACCTTTGGCACTGTAGACTTGCTCATATAGGCAAGACTTGCATGCAAAAGCTGCAACGTGATGGGCTTTTGAAAAATATCAATGATGAATCATATGATAAGTGTGAGTCTTGTATATCTGGGAAGATGACGAAGAAAACTTTTCATAGCAATATGGAAAGGGCTTCTGATCTACTTGGTTTAATACATACTGATGTGTGTGGACCACTTAGACATGTGTCAAGGAGAGGTGCTGTCTACTTCTTAACTTTTACAGATGATTTCAGCCGTTTTGGTTATGTTTATTTACTTAAACATAAACATGAGGTGTTTGAAACATTTAAAGTTTTTAAAGCAGAAGTAGAACTACAATTAGGAAAGAAGATTAAAGCTCTTCGTTCCGATCGAGGTGGTGAATACCTAAGTCAAGAGTTTAAAGATTTCTTAGTTGAGAATGGAATTGTCCAGAATCTCACATCTCCATATACTCTACAACAAAATGGTGTATCTGATAGACGGAATCATACATTATTAGATATGGTGCGATCAATGTTGAATCTTACTACTCTTACCTTGTCCTTTTGGGATTATGCTTTAGAATCTGCGGTTCTGATGAGGCGAAAAGTGTTACGCTTTTAGGGGGTCATTTAAGCCCTAATCCGTAATTATTTGATCAAATATTGCCTTAAATCGTTCCTTTTGTCATTTTAGGTACTTTGAAGAGGAAATCTGGAAAAGGAAGCATTTTGGACGTTTTTGGAGCATAAAAGTGAAGAAAACGACAAAGTCTCAAAATATGCTGGAAATTGTACCTGACGGCGTCACACTTTACCTTGTGACGGCGTCACGCTTTGACAACAAGGTGGATGATTTTTACACTAGACGCCCCAGAAAGATTTTGGAGAATTAACACGTGACGGCGTCACGTGTTACAAGATGTAGGTCGTCACGTTATAAGCTAAAGGGAGATGGCCCAGAGAAGATTAAAGGGGGGATGGCGTCAGAAGTGGATCTGAGCAATCCGAATAGTGTTTTGGCGGCGAGGTGACGGCGTCACACTCTATAAGGTGACGCCGTCAGATTGTAAATTCTATAAATATTCGTCTAATTTTCATTCATTGGTGTGCAACTTTTGGGAAGAAGCCCTAGCTCGTTTTTCTACTGTATTTTTGAGGGTTTTCCACCCTTGAAACTTGGATGCTTAATTGAAGATAAGTCTTTTCCAAATCATTCAATATGTCTATGTATTGTGTGATTATATCTTATTCTTGTCTTTAAATTAACATGCTAGGCTAGGTCTTTATTGTGTTTGCTTAGATCTAATGAAACCTAACTATTCATTACATGTTGTTGGTTTGTTTGTAATTATTGTGGGTGGGTGAAGTCGATGTTAGGCTTAAGAAAACTGGCTAACCTCCTATACGGTAACTTGCTTGAACGTCTTAAGAAACATGAATCGGATGTGTACTACGATTATTTGGTTGTATTTAATGCATGAGCGAATTCTAATGATCCCATGTTAGGAGCTTTAAGTCGGCTCGACATAGGAGTGAAGTAGGAGCTTATAGAGTTAGGGAAGATCGTACACGGCCCTACGAATGGTTTAAAGGAATACAACCCGTCATCCACACAATTACAACAAACCAATTAACATATAAAAGATAGCTAGGGAGTAAGGAAATCTAAGTAAACACATATTTCTCTCATATAAGTTTCACAACCATTTACTTTTTCTTGTTATTTTATTTTATTTGCAAAAGTAGTTATTTGGGTTAGTTGACTAGCAACTAATTCCGCCCACTCTTCCAAAAACCGAGATTTTTACTTGCTTTCATAAAATATAAAAATACAAAAAGAATCATCCCTCAACCCTTAGACCTAATTAGAGTAGCTTTTCAAGCCTAACGACACTATTCCCCGAGAGAACGATCAATCCCCCGGTACTTGCCACTTCACTATACTACATCGGTCAGGTACACTGCCTGGTGGGGGTTGTAAGCTTCTCAAGATCCCTTGAGAGGTAAAACCTAAGTGCAAAGGTTGCAAAACCCACGCATCAAGTTTTTGGCGCCGTTGCCGGGGAATAGTTATTGCTTAGGTTGAAATTTTTATTTTTACTTAGGTCTACTCATTAGAATCCTTTCTAGTGAGATTTTTATTTTATTTTTCTAGGTTTTCTTTAATCTATCTTTTTCTTCCAAACCCTTCGCTCAAATCTTCCTTGGCCAACATGGTAAACGAAGATATCTCCAACCATAGGGTTACTAGGAGTCGTAGTTCCTTAAGAGACCTTATCCAACCTTACGCAGAACCTGAAAGGGAAATGCATAGGTTAAGACAACACTCTTCAATAACTGAACCAATTGGTATCACCATCAACTTCGATGAGGCCCTTTCTGAAGAGGAATCTGATCATCACAACACACCACCTAGCCCCAGATCAAATCACGATATAGAAGTTCCTAAGGGTCCTACCCCCAAGTGCCTCAAAGATTACTCTTCCCCTACTCCTCGTGGCTTCTCTAATGCTATTGTGTTTCCCCACGAACGCACAGAAGGGGTCTTGCGTGCAACTGACGTTTGGCTTATCCAAAGTGTTTGCAAATTCCATGGATTGAAATCTGAAGAGCCAATCCAACACGTCAAAGACTTCCTGAAAATAGTGGACACCATCCATACGGACGGAGCCACTAGGGACACCTCCTGACTTTGATTCTTTCCCTTTACCCTTCAAGATAAAGCCAAGGAATGGTACAACAATCTTCCTTCTGAGTCCATCTTCACATGGGAACAGCTCATCTCAAAATTCTATGAAAAATTCTTTCCCATAGGAAGAACCTCGGCACTCAGAGACAAACCCCTCCGATTCTGCGTCGGACAAGCAGAACCCATTCATAAATCTTGGATTAGATTCAAGGATCTGATAAGACAAGTCCCCCATCATGGCATTGAGCTCTGGCTTCTGGTCCAAATATTCTACGATAGTATCTCTCAAAATGACCAGAGGGGAGTGAATAATTCGGTAAAAGGGGGATATCCAAGTTAAGTGTTGAGGAGGGGTGGAATAGGATTGAGGAATATGCTCAAGATCAAGATGACACATGGGATGAACCCGATTCGATCATGAGCATGTCTGAGGTCACACAAAAACCCCCTCTTGACAGCAGGCTAAGGAAACTGTACAAAACAGTTTCTTATCTTAACGGATCACGAACCGCTAAATGATTGTCAAACCCGTATCTAATTTGTGACCAATGTGGTGGCCCTCACGAAGTGGAGGAATGCGGGGAAGATGCCACCACCAAACAAGCGTATCTATCAAGCCATGACATCTTTGATGACCCTTCCCTTTTGGTATTCTATCAAAACAACGATTTCACCCCTTGGGGGAATCTCGTGAGAAATAAGGAAGGAGAAAAAGGCCCTCACTTCAAGGTTCGAAGCACTTTCGAGAATGACCTTGGACATTTCACGCACAAAAAAGATCTTATGTTGAAAGGCCTCGACGACCTCATAACTGATCAATAAAATGACTTAAAGGCCAAGTACGCAGAGCTCAATACCTCACTTGATGGCTACACCAAACCCCAAATGAATCAAAATGACCCTTTGCTAGCCATCACCGCTAGAACGGGAACAACAACTAAGGACCCTCCGTACCCAGTCCAACAGCCCAACGTCACGGAACCCGACGCCCCTCGCGAGGAAGAAGGTGACGTGCGCGATGAGATTCCTGAGTGGCCTCCTCAGGTAACCTCCTCTCCACCCAAACAGTTCGCGAAAGTCCCCTATCCGTCCCGCCTAAAAAATCAAAAGGTTGAGAACGACAATAAAAGGTTCTTATCATACTTGAAGGATTCGGTTGTCACTATACCCCTCCTTGATGCATGTTACCATATGCCCAAGTATAGTACATACTTCAAGAAGCTACTCGCCAACAGAAAAAAGCTCGAGGGTCTTGTGACCCTAGGAGAAGAATGCTCTGTGGTAACCCAGCGAGGATTACCAAAGAAAGTAGACGACCCTGGTAGCTTTACCTTGCCTTGTTCCATAGGGTCTTTATCCGTAAAGAATGCTTTGGCCGACTTAGGGGCAAGCATCAATCTTATGCCATATTCCATGTTCCTCAAACTAGGATACTCAGGATTGAAACAAACCCGAATGAACATCCAACTAGCTGATAGATCGGTGAAGCACCCCATGGGAATATGTGAGAATGTGTTGGTCAAAGTCGGGAAGTTTAAATTTCCAATTGATTTTGTCATCCTGGAAATGGAAGAAGACGATGTAGTGCCCATCATCCTAGGGAGACCATTCCTTGCAACTGCTCGGGCCGTCATTGATGTTCATGACGGCAAGCTAACCTTACGAGTAGGTACCGACAGTTTAACCTTTGACATCAAAGACACAATGAATCTCTCTCTCGAGGCAGCCAACCGGCTGTATTTTATCGGGGAGGTTGACGAGCTATCCGATGTCATTGACGATTGTATAGATGAACAGGTTGAAGCAGGATGGTTGCGTGACGAAGCTTTCCCTTCCTTCTTTGAGGAAGGAAAGGCTGAAGAAATCAACGCAGTCTCCTTCTACCCCAGACGGGAAGACGCCGAACCACTCGAACTTCGTAAACCCGAAAACAGGCTTAAACCTTCCATCGTCGAGCCACCCACTTTAGAGCTTAAGGAACTCCCAACCCACTTGGAGTATGCTTTCCTCCAAGGAGAGGATCAACTTCCGGTAATCATTAGTTCTTCCTTGAAAGACGAACAGAAGGATAAACTCCTAGGAGTTTTAAAGAAATATAAAGGAGTTATTGCCTGGAGTGTAGCAGACATCAAGGGGATTGATTCGACTTTCTGCACACACAAGATCCTCATGGAGGAGGATTATAAACCAACCGTACAACCTCAAAGGCGAGTGAATCCCAACATAAAGGAGGTCGTAAAGAAAGAAGTCATTAAACTCCTGGATGCAGGACTAAGTTACCCAATATCAGATAGTCCATGGGTCAGTCCCGTGCAGGTTGTACCTAAGAAAGGAGGGATGACGGTGGTAAAAAATGATAAAAATGAGTTGGTACCCCAGAGAACAGTCACTGGTTGGCGTGTGTGCATCGACTACAGGAAACTGAATGATGCAACCCGAAAAGATCACTTCCCTCTCCCTTTCATCGATCAGATGTTGGAGAGGCTAGCAGGACACGAATACTACTGCTTTTTAGATGGATTCTCAGGGTATTTCCAAATCCCCATTGCCCCTGAGGACCAAGAAAAGACCATGTTCACATGTCCTTACGGTACATTCGCCTACAAGCGGATGCCTTTTGGACTATGTAACGCTCCCGCCACTTTCCAACGGTGCATGACTGCAATCTTTCACGAACTAATGGAAGACAGCATGGAAGTCTTCATGGATGACTTTTTTTGTCTTTGGAAACTCTTTCGACCGTTGTCTTGCTAACCTCGAGAAAATGCTCAAACGTTGCGAGGAAACTAACCTGGTTTTAAACTGGGAAAAGTGCCATTTCATGGTGAAAGAAGGTATCGTGCTTGGACACAAAATTTCTGGAAACGGGATTGAGGTGGATCGAGCGAAAATCGAGGCTATATCCAAGCTGCCTTACCCCACCACGGTCAAAGCAATACGGAGCTTCTTGGGTCATGCCGGCTTTTATAGGAGATTCATTAAGGATTTCTCAAAAATAGCTCGGCCAATGACTCAGCTGCTTGTAAAGGATGCTCCATTCGACTTCTCTCAAGAGTGTAAGGATGCCTTCGACCTATTGAAGAGGGAATTCACGCAAGCTCCAATTATGGTTACCCCTAATTGGGAGCTACCTTTTGAGATCATGTGTGATGCTAGTGATTACGCTGTTGGAGCAGTGCTAGGCCAGAGGCTTAACAAACACTTCCAGCCAATATATTACGCTAGCAAAACCATGAATCCTGCTCATGAAAACTACACCACCACGGAAAAAGAGTTGTTAGCCGTGGTATTCGCTTTTGATAAGTTTCGCCAATATCTAGTCCTCTCAAAAACCGTTGTCTTTACTGACCACTCAGCCGTATGATACCTTTTCACTAAACAAGACGCTAAACCGCGACTAATCCGTTTGATCTTATTACTGCAAGAATTTGATGTAGAAATTCGTGATAAGAAGGGAGCAGAAAATCTAGCGGCTGATCATCTCTCTCGACTAGAAAACCCCAGCCCAAGCGAATCTGATAAGAGTGAGATTCGAGACTCGTTCCCCGATGAACAGCTCATGTTAATAAATGATTCTGAACCATGGTACGCAGATTATGCTAACTACCTGGCAAGCAGAATTGTTCCCGAACACATGAAAGGAAGAGGTTTTTCACTCAATTAAAGTACTACTTTTGGGACGAACCTTTCTTGTTCCGCAGATGCCCAGATCAAGTTATCAGGCGATGTGTTTCTGAGAAGGAGGCAATCAGAATCATGAAAGAATGTCATGCAGGTCCATCCGGAGGACATCATGGCATGAATACCACCGCGCGAAAAGTCTTTGACGCCGGGTTTTATTGGCCTACAGTGTTTCGTGATGTGAAGGCAATGATCCAGGCATGTGACGCTTGTCAAAGAGCTGGGAATATATCCCGAAGGGATGAAGCACCCCAGAATTATATTCAAATCTGTGAGGTTTTCGACGTTTGGGGAATTGACTTCATGGGACCCTTTCCATCTTCAGGGGGGAATGAATACATCTTAGTGGCCATTGACTATGTTTCAAAGTGGGTAGAGGCGCAAGCCCTTAGGACCAACGACGCTAGAGTAGTCATTGACTTCCTAAAGAAACTGTTCGCTAGATTTAGCATCCCAAAAGCTCTTATTAGTGACAGAGGAACCCATTTTTGCAATACGCAAATGGAAAAGGTCATGAAAAGATATAGAGTCTCCCATCGATTCTCCACTGCTTATCATCCTCAGACCAACGGTCAAGTCGAAAACATCAACAGGGCAATAAAAAGGATATTAGAGAAAACAGTTAACCAAAATAGAAAAGACTCGTCCTTCAAGCTAGATGAAGCTTTGTGGGCCTTCCGAACTCCTTATAAGACACCTATCGGTACAACCCCTTTCCGTAAGGTCTATGGCAAAGGCATGTCACCTCCCAGTAGAACTTGAGCACAAGGCATATTGGGCACTTAAGGCCTGCAACCTAGATTACACAATCGCAGGAACAAATAGATTCTTACAGCTTCAAGAGCTTGATGAATTGAGATTGGAGGCTTATGAATCTTCCATTACGTACAAGGAAAGAGCAAAAAGATGGCATGACCAACGGATTAAGAAACCCAAGGAGTTCTCGGAGAGAGATAAGGTTCTATTATATAACTCACGATTAAGGTTATTTCCTGGGAAATTGAAGTCCAGATGGTATGGGCCATTCACTGTAAAGAGCTCCTCAAGAGCGGGAGCCGTGGTATTAATTGATGATGAGGACAGAGAATTCACCGTGAATATACAACGAGTCAAGCATTATCAAGAAAGTGGTAATGAAATGATCAATGAGGAAGACATAACCTTTGACGAAGAAGTCACGTAATAGAGTGTGACTTTGAGTCTAACTACAAGACTCGTTAATAAAGAAAAGCGCTTCTTGGGAGGCAACCCAAGCTTTATTTGTTTTGTGTGTTTGTTTATTTGATTTTATTTGTTTCCGTATGTATGTTTTATTTTTATTGTTATTGATTCATGTTTCAGATTAAAATTGTGAAAATGCTTTATTTTGTTTTTAACTTCGTCTTAACTACATATAAAGGTATTTTGCAAAAGATAAGTGTAAGGGAAATCTAAATTTGTTTATAAGAACGAATTGGAACATGAATTGTAACGATATAAAATAAACATACATATTAGTATTTGTTTGAGTCAAATGCTAGTATCGAGTCATAATAAAATTTTGCAGGATTCCAGGAATTAAGGTAATTGTTTTTTCCAGAAATTTTCCGGAAACTAAACATAAGGATTCTGTCAGATCAATTCTGACGGCGTCAGCCCTTAAAAGCTGACGGCGTCAGCCTTTGATTCCAGAAAACGTTTTTAAAATTTAGTTTTTCTGCCGGATTATAAAAATTACTGCATCTTTAATTCCAGGAATCTGCAAAACTTTCATTCCACAAGCATTATATCCATATATAAAATTTACCGCCGATTTTACGCAAGGTTTGCCTAGATTGTTTTCTCAGGTTTAACAGGTTATTTTGGACAAGAAGATAAACATAGAATCAAGTTCATGACATCAAGCTTTTGAACTCGCTTTGATCTTGGAGCTTTTACATCATCTTGGAAGAAGATCTAACCATGTTACCACATGATCCACATCAAATGAATCAGGGGAGTATTTGTTTCATCTTTCATTTTCTCTACTTTTACATCTTTTATGTGAATATTGGGGACAATGTTCGGTTTAAGTGTAAGGGGGGTAAATGAAGACACCTTAGAAAATGCAATTACGCTTGATTTTTGTTTTGTTTAAGGGTAAGTGTGTAATAAAACCGAGAGAAATATTTGTTAGGGCAATTTTAGCGCAAATTTAAAATTTTTTACAACATATAGGAGTGAAACTTTGGTCTTAATAAGCGTCTCATGGATAGGGAATTGTATTACTAGCACAAAAAACCGTACCACTCGAAAATTTTCCCCAAATATGTGAGGTTCGCCCCTAGAATTGTTAGGAAAAACATTCATTGTTGATGCTTGTGTGTGTACCGGTAGCCTATAGATTCTAGAACTTGCGATAGGACCATCCCAAATCCACAAGTGAGACTACATTCATGTAGTTAGATTTACTACATGATAAGAGGTGTTAGGATCATAGTTTTCAACTATTCAGTCAAGTCTCGGTCATTTCAATAAATGTAATAGGTTGCTAGTTTTATCACTTTATGTTACGTTTTAGACTAATACTCGTTCGGTTATAAGACGAGTCCAATAAGTGTCCAATGGGCCTTGAAAGCCCACGACATAGCACATAGGGAAGGAAGGGAGTGTTGCCCTATCCTCCTCCTATAAATAGGACCCTATGTATCTCTTTCATTTTGTTGGTTAATTT
>LBNU01011715.1:5894-19796 GCA_014162995.1 Artemisia annua | reverse complement strand
AATATCAAAACACATGAGCGATAAGATCACAATATCCACGTCATCAACCGGTACTTTACTTCTAAGTTAAACACACACAGACTTATATATATAAAGTCACAACAACTAGTGATCATCATCTAATAATATCCATTTCAAAAATTCACACACTACTAATTAAACATGCTCCAATGGATTGCTATAGCGTTGACCGTGAGCGTTGTTGGTGTGGTGGTGGTCAACGGTGAGTATTTCAAGGCGTTTAATGTGAGTTACGATCACCGGGCGCTTATAATCGACGGTCAACGCCGCATGCTTGTTTCTGCTGGTATTCATTATCCACGTGCTACACCCGAGGTACTTATTGTTGCTGACGTGGCATATTTTGTTAGGATATTTTTTGATTCAAAGTGAAATGAGACTTTGTTTTATAAAAGCGTTTGGTAAAAAGTCCGTCAGATGTAATTATAAAATGTAAAATGACGTAAAAACAAAAAGCTTATTTTATTAGGGAACATATTAGCTACAATATTTTGTAGCTAATTGCCTACAATTTTGTGCTACAAACCGTCAGTCCCTAACTTTTTTTGCGGGTCCCTTGTTCATTTATTTTGTAGCTATCCCTATTTTATTATTGTTTTTAAATAGGAGTGGCTCATTGCCAAACAATCATTATATTTTAAACGCTAAAAGGTCCACTTGCCACGCGTGAGGTAGTTATTATTGCACATGCTAGGTTATGTTTGGCGACAAGCGTTTACGAGCGTTTTGAAAAGCAACTAGCGGTTAGCGTTTTGCACAAAATGCTTGTTTGGAAACAAGCAACTAGCATTCCTACTTTTCCTATATACTCTAAATCAAAATGCTACTTCACGAAAGGGGTTGTGTCTCAATGGTATCCCATGTTGTGTGAGAAGCTCCCCAACCAAACCGTTGCAGGTTCAAGATGTGAGATAGATTTGTAGTATAAATATTGTGAGAATGTTAAAATTGATGTTCTAAAAAAATAATAATAAAAATCAAAATGCTACTTTTGGGTAAAAGGGTTAATTCACCCCGGTAAAATGCATTACTCCAAAAAACGTTGAGGTACAAAGGATGAGGGTGATTTCCCTCATCTCAGTCCCCGGTAAATCAAAACGCTACTTCTAGTAGCATTTACGAGCAACTAGCGTTTTCACTAACTAATTATAACTATACAACTATTTTACCAAACACTTTATCAAAACAATCACCTACTGCCTCTTGTTGCTTACTGCCACAGCTTTCCGCTACGGTGCTTAATGCTACTACTTCTTCTTGCTGCCGCTATCTTCGCCAAACATAGCCCCATAGTGTGTATGAATTTGTTGCTGACGTGGCATATTTTAGGATATTTTGGCTAAAAGTGAAATGATTAATCGTTTTGATTAGAATCCTAATGGTCACTTGTTTTTTATTAGTTTTTGGATTTTGTTTAAATGCTCCTATTGGAAATGCTAATAAAAGAAGCATTTAGGTTTTACTGTCATTTTATAATTATAGCTACAACTATGTTACCAAACACTTTTATAAAACAAACAACTACTGCTAACTAGTTTTGCTAAAACGTAGGCAGAATTGTGTTTGATTATTGCACGTGTCACTGGTGTTTTAGTTACGTATAATGTAGGTGTATTAATTAGTGCCATGGAAGTTAGTACGTTAGATTAGGAAGATAATTAAGAGGATTTATTATGAATTTGGAACGCTAGTAAAAAAACATTTAGTTCTTACTGTCATTTTAAAGTTTATGATTAAGATACACCTATGTTACTAAACGCTGTTACAAAACAAACTAGTTTTGCCAAACATATTGCAATAGTATTTTTCATGTGTGTTCACATGGCAGTTAGTAGGATGAATAGGAAGGTAATCAAGAGGATTTATGAATTTATCATCTATGTGAAAAGATTGAAGTATAGTGAACTAAATTTAGGACTATCTGACGTTTAATTACCCCACATGGCCATTATTAGGAAAATACTGTTGGAAGTGAGCGTGAATGTTATCATTTCAGCCACGTGGCCGTTGGTTGACTACTGCCACGGGTCTGTGATTAGAAATGTAATTAGGAGAATATACCGTTTGTGGAAAGATACGAAATATTGTTGGAAGTGAGTGTGAATCTTATTATTAGTATGGGAATTGGGGAACATGAGTTTAACTACATTTAAACAGCAGCGTTTTCTTTTTATTGTCAGTGAAGTACTCGATAAACTTGGGATTACTTTTAATTTGAATTTTTGGGCGAAAACGTGGAAGACAGTTTGACTTTTGACTAAAAAGATCAAAAAGTACTTAACTGAGGCTTTTGTTAAAGCATTAAGCATCATGTATCTTATATATACTAGAGACTAGTCCAGTCGGGTTTTGACATCAAGTGTTATATGCTGCTATATAGTGCAACTCATTAGTTTTACCTGATGTCAGATGTGGCCTGATCTGATTGCCAAGAGTAAGGAAGGCGGGGCTGATGTTGTTCAAACTTATGTATTTTGGAGTGGTCATGAGCCAGTTAGAGGACAGGTGTGCTAGTTTCTTCAGCCTTCTTTCTTGGTTTTGGATTGTCTTCGTTAGATGATTTCATCCAATGTCTCACTTTCTTCATGTCTTTTTCCTCTTTTGCACAGTATAATTTCGAGGATAGGTATGATCTCGTGAAGTTTGTAAAGTTGGTGGGAGAAAGTGGGCTGTATCTGCATCTTCGAATCGGCCCATATGTTTGTGCAGAGTGGAACTTTGGGTCTCGACTTTTCCCTTATTCTAGTTAAATATAGATTAGTTTCAATTGTGTCAAATAAACTTGTATTTCTCCGTGTTTGTAAATCTTGGAAACTGTTGAAAAAAATAAGCTCAATAAACACTAACATTAAGTGATAACTGTGTAGGGGGTTCCCAGTATGGCTTCGTGATATTCCTGGAATTGTATTCCGAACCGACAATGCACCATTTAAGGTACAACTCGAGCGGATAGCTTGTAGTTTATGTATGTAATTCGTTTCTTATCTATGGTGGAATATAGTTATTTTGAACTATATATTGGTTATTGTGATTGCTTTGTGCTCATTGTTATGTATGATAACGGTCATACACCATTTTATTGCAGGAAGAGATGAAGCGTTTTGTCAAAAAAATAGTAGATGTGATGCGGGACGAGTCTCTTTTTTCTTGGCAAGGTGGCCCAATCATCATGCTGCAGGTTGTCTTCAAGTTTATTTGATCATTAATATCTAATCTGCAATGTATAAGTTATTTTAGAATTGTTAATGATTAACTTGGCTGGAGTTGTTGTCTCAGATTGAAAACGAATATGGAAATATCGAAGGCGAATATGGCCAAAAAGGAAAAGACTACGTAAAATGGGCTGCAAATATGGCTGTTGGACTTGGAGCTGGTGTCCCATGGGTTATGTGCAAGCAAACTGATGCTCCGGAATACATTGTACCTTCCTACTTTGTTGACTATAAATTTCAAATTTTGGATTATGGATGAAATAATACACTTCTTGTAATGAAATGTACACGCAAATTATTTATAAAAAAAGTTAATGATTTCTAAATTATAAAATATGTCTTTTGGGTAATACAATCTTACATAAAATTACCCATTTTTACTTGTTGCCCTCCCTTTTTGCCACCTATAATGACAACAATCTGATTTTATCTTGCTTTTTAAATGTCTGCTCCCCTGTTTCCCGCAGATAGATGCCTGCAATGGATACTATTGTGACGGCTTCAAACCAAACTCTAACAAGAAACCAGTACTGTGGACCGAAAATTGGGATGGATGGTATGTAAATCTCAGAATATTTCTGTTTACTTTCTCAAAGTTTGGACATGTTAAGCAGTAGGAGTATGAATGGATACACATCTTTAAATGTATCTAGTAGATATCAACAGTTCTGTTTTTAATCTTTCCCATCTATATGCAAGGTATACAACTTGGGGAGGAAGACTGCCTCATAGGCCTGTGGAGGACCTCGCATTTGCAGTTGCTCGATTTTATCAACGAGGGGGAAGCTTTCAGAATTATTATATGGTAGGGAACACTGCACTGAATATCCATCCAACAAAATTATTATACTTTATCATACCTGACACATGTCCCCTTGTAATTATTGCTTTTACCACCTCTGATTACTATTAGAATGTTTAATTCTAAGACAGGCTGAGATAAATTTCTTTTATGAACATTTTCCATGTTAATGGCAGTAGTATTGATCTTGTTTTTTCTTCTATATGCACTAGTTTTTTGGCGGGACAAATTTCGGCCGGACTTCTGGAGGTCCTAATTATGTCACTAGTTATGATTATGATGCCCCAATTGATGAATATGGTAAGATCCAAGTATGTATATCTATTACCTTTACTTACTCATAGCGGGTGTTAATATGTGTTTTTGGCTTATTAACATTGAAAATGGTTCCACTTTGTTTAGGTCTTCTAAGTCAGCCTAAATGGGGGCATCTAAAGGATCTGCATGCTGCTATAAAGCTTTGTGAGCCTGCACTAGTTGCTGCTGACTCACCTCAGTATATAAAATTAGGATCTTCGCAGGAGGTTTGTTCAAGTCCTCTGCTTTTATCATCAAAATTGTGACAGTAGATTGACAAAATCTGCACTATTTGTTTAGGCACATGTTTACCGTGGTGGTAATACAAGTATTTGCTCAGCATTCCTGGCAAATATCGATGAACATCAATCAAGCACTGTACAATTCCTTGGTCGATCATACACTTTACCACCATGGTCTGTGAGTATACTACCAGACTGCAAAAACGCTGTATTGAACACTGCAAAGGTTTGAATATTGTAACTATTTGACAACTTTCGTTCACGTCTTACTTTTATTCCCATGATAGCTAATCACCTACTCATGAGTTTATTTGCTAACTGCATTCTTTTAAAAATGGACCAGGTTGGGGCGCAGACCTCCATCAAAGTGGCAGATCTCGAGCCTACATCATCTGCAAAAACGTCTGCTCCCGAGCTCTTAATGGTTCAGAAGGAAGACCCACTTGTCGCCGGATCATGGATGACTCTTAAGGAGCCCATTGGCGTTTGGGGCGATAATTTCACTGTTCAAGGCATTTGGGAGCATCTAAATGTGACAAAAGACCGATCAGATTATTTATGGTATATCACCAGGTACAGCCATAATAACAGCTACTTTTTTTTAGGTTTTCAATGTACATTAGAAAAGATGTGTCTATAAGTTATGGGTTCGCTTTATATGAAACTAGCATTGTTCAGTTGAAATTCTACTATGTGCTGACATGCTCGATAACTTACCTCCGTGATTTATGTTTTTATATTCAAGAAGTCATAAAATTCAAATGAGTCTTATTTGTATCTAATTTGGTGTTTATTTACCTTGTTTCACTCTTGAAGGAGCTCTAAATTTTGATATTGTATAATAAATATTGCTTCAATAAAATGCAGAGTATATGTTTCTGATGAGGACGTCGCACACTGGAAGGAAAATGCAGTTAGTCCATCACTTAGAATTGATAGCATGCGTGATGTGGTTCGTATTTTCATCAATGGACAACTGATAGGTAACCGCCAATGCTTCCACTTTGTGCACTTGAACTTATTTGAGTTGTGGTATATCTCAAACGGGTCAAATAAGCAAATTAGATAAAGGATTCGGGTCAAATGGGATGAAAGATGCTCAACTCTATTTTTTAGCATAGGTCCTCCTAAATTATATTATTTAAAGATCTTGATTGATAAGGTAATAATCCTGATTTTGTAATCATACAATTCACAAATTATTCATTACAAAAATGGACAAAAAGTGTTCGGGTCAAACGAATCCAACCTGCTTCTACCCAATGACCCATTTTAAGTCAAACTTGTTTTGACCTATTACCCGTCTTCCCACTCTACCTTACACAACCAAGACACCTTTTCTTGCTATTGGATAAAGGTGCCTTGGTTCCCCGAGAATATATTTTGCAACTTGTTTCCCTGCCCTCACATTGGGCATTGCGTCATTGTTCTCTCTTTTTTAGAGTAGCATATCACCTTACAGAAACCTAACCCTGATGTGTTATGTGTGTATTTTAATTGAAGGAAGTGCAAAAGGTGACTGGGTAGAGGTTGTTCAGCAAGTGCAACTTGAGCAAGGATACAATGATTTGATGTTATTGTCACAGACAGTGGGCCTGCAGGTACTAAAGAATCGCACAATGGGCAAAGTCGGGTCGGGTTGAAATAGGTCAATTTTATCAAAATGGGGACAGTCGGCGGGGGTGTCACACAATTCTCCTTGTAGCTGAAGTTTTGGGTTTTGACCTGTTACTCTTTTGGCTTAAATTTTCGAGTTTGACGCAACCCAATTCGACCCATTATAAGTAAATGAGTCGAAATTGCCACCCCTAGTCCTCTGGCTATACATTATATTTTAAAACTAGGTCAATCATTTTCTATCTCAAACTGATTCGGATTTCATATTTTAAGTGTCCTAATTATCATTCCTGCAGAACTATGGTGCCTTTCTTGAGAAAGATGGAGCAGGATTTAAGGGTCAGATCATTCTAACAGATTTCAAAAACGGGGATGTTAATCTAACACATTCGCAATGGACCTATCAGGTACTTTTGTATGTAGTACTTCTCAAAATTACCACATTTACCGAGCTGAAAAGTATCTGAGAGAGTGTTGGTCTTATATCACGAGTTTTGGTCAATATAGTAAGGATGGAACATCTCAAATAAGCTTAACTCATCAAACTGATTTGCCAGTACAAGGTTAAATAATGATTTCTGTTCTTGTCAGAGTCAGAAAATTTTGTGTCCACTAAACTATGATGTTACTATTATCAGCATTTAGTAATTAATCTGTAGCATACGATAATATGCTAAAGGAAAACAGCCTTATAAAGTTTTATTTTTTAATTTTTTGCATTTGCATTGCTTCACAAATCAAGTTGATATCAATTTTTATCATAGGTTGGACTTAAAGGAGAATTCATGAAAATATTTGCTACTGATGATAATGGAAACTCGAATTGGACTGATCTGACACAAGAAGAGGTTCCATCAATCCTTTCTTGGTACAAGGTAAAATCAAGCTAAGCTTACTTTGCACATTTATCTCTTCAAGCTATGAATGAATTTACTTCGCATGCCACAATAGATCATGCATATCACTATGCCTTTGCAAAATCAAGTTTCTATTCGACTTTGGCATGGTTGTTAGAAATTGATCATGTCACTATGCCGTGCAACCTATACTTTTGTCGATTGACCTCTTCAAATTATTATCGGTGCAACTTGGTTAACATCATACATCGATATTTTACATTTTATTGTTGATGTTTTCTATCCACTAGCTTTCGATATACAAGAATATTTAGTTCCTTATAAGATATCACCATTTAAGGATAACTATCCCTTTTTTTTGGTTGATGGCAGACACATTTTGATTCCCCAGCCGGGAAAGATCCAGTGGTTATTGATATGAGCAGTATGGGTAAAGGTGAAGCTTGGGTTAATGGACATCATATAGGAAGATACTGGACTCTTGTTGCCCCAAAAGATGGGTGTCAAGAAAATTGTGATTATCGTGGAGCTTATGATTCTGACAAATGCAATACAAATTGTGGCAAGCCTACTCAGACAAGGTAAATATTCTTTAAAGACTGTTTTCCATGTTATACTAGAGGTCGCAATTTCGACCCACTCACTTATAATGGGTTGATTTGGGTTATGGTTTCATCTGAACATTTCAAACGGGTATTATTGAAAAATATACTTGAAAGCAAAGTGTCCAACATGTTTTAACAGTTGCCCAAAGCATATTTCTATGCATAAACCCTCTTTAGTTTCTTACTGTATAAAATAATGTTTTTGTTTTTAAATCATACTTTGACACACTAGTTATTTATTAAAATGTCTCAACTGTTTGATGCCAAACCAATCTGACCCGATCCGCACCACAAATTACCCATTTTGATCCGGACTCGTTTCTACCCGCACATCCCCTTTTGCCACCTTTATGTTGTACCATTGTATGCAACTGTAAGTTATTTAAGAATCCTAGTAAAAGTGGCTGCAGTTTTGACGTGGTGATTTGAATAAACAGGTATCATGTACCGAGATCATGGTTACAGCCAACAGACAATCTTCTTGTTCTATTTGAGGAAACAGGAGGGAACCCATTTAAAATTTCTGTTAAGACGGTTTCGATTGAAACTGTCTGTGCTCATGTATCTGAGGATTACTATCCACCTGTTCAAACATGGTCCCATTCAAATGGAGAACTTATAACAAGCCAGAAGAATCCAGTTATGCAGTTGAAGTGTGAAGATGGTTATACTATTGCATCAATAGACTTTGCTAGTTATGGAACCCCTCAAGGTAGCTGTCAAACATACACAACAGGGAAATGCCATGCATCGACTTCAGCATCCATCTTGTCCAAGGTAAGATAGATGAGCACATACATATACATATAGGGCAAGTCAAGAAAAAAATGATATAGACACAACTTAGCGTTCGTATATGGCATTTTGTTCTACATGATGCTAATGAAATGGTATTTCCGTTAAAAAGATTCTTAATTACACTTATTCTTATGAAACAGGCCTGTGAGGGACAAAATAGCTGCAAAATAGAAGTCTCTAATTCTGTATTTGGAGATCCATGCCCCAGGACCGTAAAAACCTTAGCCGTTAAAGCAAGATGCAAACCATCACCAACATCAACTTCATGGCACACCGGATTATCAGAAATATGATACCAAAAAACAAGAAATGATGAAGAATATTTAGTCTTCAATGGTACAAAATTTTCCACTTGTGCTTCTGTAGTGTTCTGTACGCGTGAACATTTCATTGGTCGAAGTATCCTATATTGTAGTGTACATATATACAAGAATAAAAGAACTTTGACTAATGGTGACTTTTGTTGGTCAAATATATTACAACTTTTTACCATGGTCTTTCTTGGCTCTCTTTTCCAATTTTCATTAAAAAAATCGGGCATACAAACATCATGTGCAAACAATGGGAAAGATACGAAATAAACACTCCCTATAGGACAGCAGGAAGAGTTGACCTAGAATTTACGAACAAGATAAAAAATTGATTGATTACAATTACATAACAGTACAACCCAAAACACCCCACTCGAACAGCCAGCCAGATATCACTTTTTGCCCCATGGAAAGCAGCTGCACCACCCCTGTAAAGAATTTTGAAGCATTTAAAAATGTTGACGAGTTGATACTTCACAGTTGTACACTTAAGCCTAAGGGTGAGCATTCCGACCGTTTGGACCGGACCGACCGAAGGACCAACGGTCCGGTCTCGGTCTGGGATTTTTCATTAATTCGGTCCTCGGTCCGGTTGGTCCGGTCCGGTCCGGACCGACCAAAAAACCGAAAAACTTGCCAAAATCTTGCCTAAATGGACCGGACCGAATCGGACCGAGACCGGACCGACCACATTCGGTCCGGTCTCGGTCTATGGTTTTTCCCTAACTCGGTCTTCGGTCCGGTCCGGTCTGGTTTTTGGACCGTGATCACCCCTACTTAAGCCTAAAGCTAGCAATATCAACCCAGTTACTTTTGAATGGGTAGACTCATCTTATGAATTATCTCTAACGGGTCAAATATTATAATAGCTTAGAAAACGTAACAAAGGGTCAAATAAGTGAAATGGGTCTAAAGCTGACCAAATTATGTTCTTAGCGCATACAATATTCAAAATCACATCATGTAACTTGTGTATTATTATTATTGGTATAACATAGCTATTTTATCATATTTGACCCAATCATTTATAAAAGTTCATGTTTTTTTTACACAAAAACTGTTTTGGAACCCATACAAAAAACAAATTATCTCGAACCATTATCTGAACCACCCATTATGCTATTTCGATACCAACAAAAAGTATAATTTGATAATGTGGATCATTTACCTTTTTAGTATCAGCTCTTTGACCGTAAAAAGTAGTATCATTACTCGTTATCCTCGGGGATTTCCCTCCACCGCCATGCTTTTCCTCTCGTACTTTGTTGAATATGTGGGAGTAGCCTTCAGCTGAAGCCGGATTGCTATCATCCCAGTCACCAAACACCGGAACAGCAGTGCCGTCATCAGGCTGCAAAATCATATATACACTGTCACAATCTTATCACAAAATTGAAAAGCAGTTTAAGAAACTTACACTTTCATCACCAAGATTAACTTGTCTCAAGCGGGATCTTCCGGGAGTTGAGGAGGCCGCATGGCTACCATCAGATGAAACCTTTCTTTCCCACATTGGAGAAGCGGTGTTACTCCTAGTCCCACCCCTTGTTTGGTTATGTGGCGGTGTTGAGGCCCTTTTAGGGTGTGCAGGGGAATCAAATGATTTACTTGGGTCGCCTTCTCGATTAAGGTGAGTTTCAGCTTTTGGAGTCTCTGATTCAGACTTTCTGTTGTTCGTATTCTTGACTACAGCTTCTTCTTGTGCCTGAAATGAAGATTCGCAATTAGAAAATCAGGTTCGCGAGGTCATCTTTGCATATGCCCTTTCTTCGCTTTCGCAAAGTAGATAGTGTACCAGAAACTTCATCATCACGCAACATATTTTCAAAGGAGAAGAACAACAGGGGATAATTGAGTTAAACAACATATTATCTAACTTTTACCAATAACAGCAACATGTTTAATCTTATCGGAAATAGCAACCTAATTCTCAATATCTTACCAATCATAGCAACCATTAGATAAACAATGTTGCAATTAGCCTAGTATAGGTTACAGATCAAAGTATGCTGCTGTGGGTAAAGAATGAGCATATGTTGCTATTTTTGGAAATGCTCATAAGTTTGTTGTAAAGGTAAAAGTGTTGAAGTACGTTGCTATCTTGCTCAATTATCTATGTAGAGTATTATGCCCCCACTATCCAAAACTCAAACATGTTGTTTCACATGAATAGTTAAAGGGTTCATCCTTTCGCTACGGCATAAATGTAAGCATGAGACCATTAAAAGAGACCATAAGCTGGTCATGACTCAAAGAAACCCCGTGCCAAATTTCTGGCACAGTGACTCATTTAAACAAACCATCGGAGCTTCTAAGAATATACAAACCAACCACTAAACCTAAAAGCTATGTATTTTCACGGTATGTGGATCAAATAGGACAACCTTTTTGTGTTGATTGTTTGCAGATCTTATAGAGCTTCCATTAAGCTCAAAACAAGGTTATTCACTTGTTTGAGTAAATCAGCATCAAGAATAAGTCAAAATTTGGTTCCTACAATCGCTATCTCTAATTTAAAGTGCAAATATTATAACAAGAATATCCCTAACCAACAAAAAAGAAAAGTATAAAATTTGAGCATATATTCGATACCTTTTCTTCACTTTTATGCACTTTGGCCTTTAAATCTAAAAAATTCACAAACTAAATGTAGATTCAAACCAAATAAGAAACATTCTTACGAACACTATCTAGCTTCAATGTATCACACATAACATCAATTACTAGATCACTGAGGGGGTGTTCATAAGCCTTAATTTTCTGGCTTATTTTGAGACCTAGGGGTGTTTGGGTTAGCTTATTTATCTGGCTTATGGGCTTATTTGAATATGGAAAAGCCGATAAGCTCACTCTTTGGAGCTTATGACGTTATCATCTTCAGCTTATTGGCTAAGGCCAATAAGCTCAAGTTAATAAGCTCTAAAGAGTGGGCTTATGAGCTTTTTCCATGTTCAAATAAGCCCATAAGCCAGATAAATAAGCTAATCCAAACACCCCTTTATGGGTAATAAACTTATATAACTATATAAGCCCACAAATCTCAAAATAAGCTCATAAGCCCATATAGAAGCTCAACTAACACCCCCTAAGAAAACATTCTTACAGATCAAAAAGCATAACATCAAAACTCAAAAGTAAATCCAAACAATACTGTCAAATTTCATAAAACAAGACCAAAGCATTACATGATCAAAGTGAACAGATCAAGCTAAGAAAAAAAAAAAAAAAAAGAACTTACAGCCATGATGGTTTTTAAGGTGTGGGCTAATAAAAAGAACAGAAACACAAAGAAAACAAAACACAAGTGTTGTGTGTGTGTCGGCAAATGTCGACAGAGGAGAAAGAAAAGAAGAAAATATAATGAAAAGTCAGAAATGAATGAATGGCGGCCAAAGGTGGATCATTAGTAGGAGTATTATTTTTCCATGAATGAATGAATTTTCTTTGTCAAAGACTAAAAGTTGACTTAACAGTCATTAACTTGATAATGATTAATAACTTGTTTTTTTTAATCAGGCATCACAACATGTTTTATTTACCTTGTTCAGTTCAGTTTGGTTTTAGTTAATGTTGTTTAGTTGTTGTACTTTGGTTGGTTTTAACTAGATATAGTAAATGGGATAGGTTATAAATACTTCCCAAAAATACAAGTGATCTCCCCAACTTTTCTTTTTTTTTTTTTTTTTTTTTTTTTTTTTTTTTTTTTTTAACTGTAAAACAATAAATACGAGAACAAAATATAAAATTTAATAAGCTAAAAGTATTAAACTGTCAAAAAGTACGGAATAAAAACTGATAAAAAAGTATACAGTATTGTAGTGTAAACATTGAGTCAGAGGAGATTAAGGTTGTTGAAAAGTACAAAACATGTGGACCAAAGGGGTGCCAATAACACATCCCATAGTAAATAAGTTGAATTAGTTATGTACTAAGATGTGCTTGACGTCGTTTATTTTTTTGGTTTTGTTTATCGTTAAAGAAATGTAGTTTTAAATTGCTTAAAACAAGTACTAAAAAATGTGTTTGAATTTGCCTATTTTGTAAAAAATGTAATAATAATCCAAAAAAGAGATAATTCGATAAAAATATTCGGTCATATTTATTAAGATTTTATAGTGCTAAAACTGCTTTTCTGCATAAAGGCAGGAAAAAAAAATGTCAAACACTCACTTAAACATGACTTAACTAAATGTCATAAAGTTAATTCATGAGTTCAAATCCTGCTCTCGCGTTCTTTACTTATGTTATTACACAATATACTTATCTTAATTGATCGTGAGATCTACCGTGAGGTTTTAAGAAAATCGGTTTAACTTTTTTTCATCTTATTTAATTATAGCTTTCAACCCTGCTTAAATACGTGTTCATGAAATGTAATTAATTTAAAAATGTGACATATGCTTTTTCTTCTTCTTCTTTTTTTTTTTTTTTTTTTTTTTTTAGCAAAACATATGCTGACAAAATATTTAAACCAATATATCGATGTATTTAAAAGTAACGTGATTATTTATATTTAATATAAAAATACACGTGTTTAAAGCTAGACAAAAGAAACATTTGGTTAAAGGGTAAAATGCAAAAATGGTCCTTAAACTTCCACGAACTCGCAGAAATAGGACCGAGACAAAAAGTAGCGCAAAAAAACCACTAACGTCACTAAAAGTGCAAAAATGCCACCGAGAGCCATTTTCCGTTAGTTTTCCCGTTAAGTGCCACGTCCATGAGGGTAGTATCGTTATTTCATGGTTCTTTTTATCTCCCGCCAACCTTTCGGAGGACTATTTTTGCAAACAACGTAAACTATTTACTTAAAGCAACTAGATTACTAGAGTTGCTTTTTCAGATCACATTAACTCCCCAAAACCAACCCAGTTAATTCATATCCGTTGTAAAGGAAATCAATCGTCAACCCTAACTTAAAAACAAGAAAAATCAATTGGAACAAAGAAACCCAGCTATGGAGAATAATGATAAGAATGATAAGGGAAAGTGTTTGTTGATTGGGGGGGGAGGAATCATCCGAAAAGTCGTGGGGCAAGGTTTTATTAAATGATGAAGTCTTTGAGGATGTTTTGGATGAATTTGGTGATAAAGTTATTGTCAAGTATGGTTCGTATGCAAACATAGGGAAGGAGATGAT
>LBNU01011714.1:0-15846 GCA_014162995.1 Artemisia annua | reverse complement strand
ACCCCTTACCCAGAATCGACGACCTATTTGATCAATTACAAGGATCGAGTGTGTACTCGAAAATTGATTTAAGGTTGGGATATCATCAGCTAAGAGTTCGAGAAGAGGATATTCCCAAGACTGCATTCAGAACACGCTATGGACATTACGAATTTCAAGTGATGCCATTTGGTCTGACCAACGCACCCGCAGTATTCATGGACTTAATGAACCGAGTATGTAAGCCATACCTAGATAAGTTTGTGATAGTGTTCATCGGCGACATTCTGATCTACTCACGTAGCGAGAAAGAACATGCCGAACACTTAAAGATTGTCCTAGAACTACTCAAGAAAGAAGAGTTGTACGCTAAGTTCTCGAAATGCGACTTCTGGATTCGCACTGTACAATTTCTAGGACACGTCATCAATAGTCAAGGTATTCATGTAGACCCTGCAAAGATAGAGGCCGTTAAAGGTTGGGCATCACCTACGAATCCCACGGAGATACGCCAATTTTTAGGACTTGCAGGTTACTACCGACGATTCATTGAAGGTTTTTCCAAGATTTCAAAACCTTTAACCAAGTTAACCCAGAAAAACGAGAAATATATCTGGGGAGAGAAGGAAGAATTAGCCTTCCAACTACTAAAACAGAAGCTTTGTGAAGCACCGATTTTAGCGCTACCTGAAGGAAGTGAAGATTACATAGTGTATTGCGACGCTTCGTATCACGGATTAGGAGCAGTCTTGATGCAAAGAAGCAAAGTGATAGCCTATGCCTCACCATAATTGAAGAAACATGAGGAAAACTACACCACTCATGACTTGGAACTAGGAGCGGTAGTGTTTGCTCTTAAGTTGTGGAGACACTACTTATATGGCACCAAATGTACCGTGTTCACTGACCACGAAAGTCTTCAACATATCTTAGACCAAAAGGAATTGAACATGAGACAACGCCATTGGTTGGAGTTACTCAGTGATTATGATTGTGAAATCCTCTATCATCCCGGAAAGGCCAATGTAGTAGCAGACGCGTTGAGCCGGAAAGAACGATTGAAACCCCTCAGGGTTAAGTCATTAGGAATGACTATTTGTTCACCTCTTCTATCAAAAATCCTTGCCGCTCAAAGTGAAGCTCTTAAAGAGGAAAATAGACTAAACGAAAGGATTTATGGTATGCCTGAAAACAATAACGGTTTCGTGAAGAGATCTGACGAAATGCTTTGTTTCAAAGATAGAAGTTGGGTCCCGCTCTTTGGAGGTATTCGTGATCTCATCATGTACGAGTCTCACAAGTCAAAATACTCCATTCACCCGGGTTCCAACAAGATGTACCAAGATCTAAAGAAACTCTATTGGTGGCCGAACATGAAAGCCGACATCGCTGAATATGTCAGTAAATGTCTAACATGTTCGGGAGTAAAGGCGGAATATCAGAAATCGTCAAGACTACTTGTACATCCTGAACTTCCGATGTGGAAATGGGAACGTATTACTATGGACTTCATTACTAAATTCCAAAAACCTCAACCGGATTNTTGGAACTAGGAGCGGTAGTGTTTGCTCTTAAGTTGTGGAGACACTACTTATATGGCACCAAATGTACCGTGTTCACTGACCACGAAAGTCTTCAACATATCTTAGACCAAAAGGAATTGAACATGAGACAACGCCATTGGTTGGAGTTACTCAGTGATTATGATTGTGAAATCCTCTATCATCCCGGAAAGGCCAATGTAGTAGCAGACGCGTTGAGCCGGAAAGAACGATTGAAACCCCTCAGGGTTAAGTCATTAGGAATGACTATTTGTTCACCTCTTCTATCAAAAATCCTTGCCGCTCAAAGTGAAGCTCTTAAAGAGGAAAATAGACTAAACGAAAGGATTTATGGTATGCCTGAAAACAATAACGGTTTCGTGAAGAGATCTGACGAAATGCTTTGTTTCAAAGATAGAAGTTGGGTCCCGCTCTTTGGAGGTATTCGTGATCTCATCATGTACGAGTCTCACAAGTCAAAATACTCCATTCACCCGGGTTCCAACAAGATGTACCAAGATCTAAAGAAACTCTATTGGTGGCCGAACATGAAAGCCGACATCGCTGAATATGTCAGTAAATGTCTAACATGTTCGGGAGTAAAGGCGGAATATCAGAAATCGTCAAGACTACTTGTACATCCTGAACTTCCGATGTGGAAATGGGAACGTATTACTATGGACTTCATTACTAAATTCCAAAAACCTCAACCGGATTTGACACGATATGGATTATCGTTGATCGTCACACAAAATCCGCTCATTTCCTACCAATTAAGGAAACTGATGAAATGAACACGCTTGCTCAGTTATACCTAAAGGAAATAGTTTCACGGCACGGAGTGCCGATTTCAATCATATCAGATCGTGATAGTCGTTTCACATCTCATTTTTGGAAATCTTTGCAAAAAGCCTTAGGAACAAAACTGGATATGAGCACAGCATATCACCCTCAAACCGATGGGCAAAGTGAGAGAACAATCCAAACCTTAGAGGACATGCTCCGAGCATGTGTCATTGACTTTGAAAAAGGTTGGGACAAACACTTACCTTTGGCTGAATTCTCATACAACAACAGTTATCATGCCAGTATTCAGGCAGCACCATTCGAAGCACTTTATGGTAGAAAGTGTAGATCGGCCGTTTGTTGGGCAGAAGTTCGAGAAGTACAACTGTAAAACCCGAAATATTTAAACCAAAAATTTTGCACCATTTTAAAATTTATCCTAAGATTAATTATTAACAATATGCCATTATGAATTTACACACTTAAATTAAATCCTAAAGTAAAAATTATAACCTCAGTTATCTAAAGAATATGAGTATGGAGACTACAAAACATAAATTAATGTTATATTTAAAGTCGACACACATGTTTCCTAGCCAAAAATTACCCACGTCTACAAGTCATATTATGGACTGAAAATAAACAAAGTGGTACATCATATCACACGCCTAAAGGTCATAATATGGGACAAATTTAAATAAAAGTTGTACACAATTTTGATATCCTAAATGGTCTAGATACACTATATTTGGAAATTAGAAATGGTCACTTGATCACCCCTCATAATCGGCTGATTTCCCTCTCCAAATATCTCCCATATCTCTCATTTATTCAAAACAATATTTCACCTAAAATGTTTCACACATAAACCCTAAACAATAGAAGGTGGCGGCATACATATTTGTCCCTCATTTCTCATTTGAAACAACCGAAATATATATCTCAGTTCACACCCATAAAACCCTAGAAACTAAACCACCAAACAGCAGCCTCAATTTATCCACGAAGGAAGAAGGTATGAAGGTTAGAAAAGGGTGGTGATCGACTCCTGTTGTACTAGCTTGGTGTGGCCAAATTCGTAGGTGTTGAGTTGGTTCGAAGGGTGTTTCGTGCTTGAGGTTCAGGCCGGCATTCGCAGGATATTAAAGTCAGGTTTGGTCATGTCTCGATGTAATCACTGTTCGCGTTCCGTTCGTCATTCGGGTTCAACCTCTTCTCTTGCGTGCGTGTTCGAGATTGGTCTCACACGTGTAATCATGTTTAGTCTCGATCTATCATGCGACATGAGGTATTCTTGAACCTCTCTTAACGCTTACACTCATGAAATCTTTCAAGGACTTAACGATATCAACACATGAAACTTGCGTATATTCTGTTATAGTCTAAACATCATAAAAGAAACCATGATGTCACACAAATCAAGATGTCGAGACGTGGGTTATATCGGGGTTAAAAGATTTGGTTTTTGGTTATGCATGATGTACGTATATATGTGCATGTGGTATCTGTTTGTGTATATATGTTACTGGACTCATTCTTTTCTGTTTCACCTTAACTAATAAGCTTTCACTAATATGAAAGAGTATTTTGCATGCATGAAAACACACATGAAACAATAATATAAGACTTAGGATAATCAATATTATTTTTGTAAATTGAATATGAACTAATGATCAATAAGTATAACATATCTAATATGAATTAAGGGATTAATAAATGTTTGGTGCGGCTCATTTTTAAGCAACAAAAGGGTGTGTGTCGCGGCTTATTTAAACAACAAGAGAAGTGGTCGTCTCGGCATATTTTAACAAGAAGGTGTCATGGACTTGTTTGTTTCGAAATAATAATAATATTAAGATCGTGGCATAAATATTAAGATCGTGGGCACGTTAATGAATTACATAAAATTATAATGACGGGGTCCAAAATTATTGTCTTAATAATAAATTATTAAAATAAAGCTTAAAATAATTTTATTTGACTTTTAATATTTAATTTTGATAATCTACATTTTTGACCCGAAACTTATAATATTGACATTTAGAGCCTAAAATATTATATTGGTCATTTTAACCTTAAATATTAATTGTTAATTATAACCTTTAAGTATTAAATTATAATTGCGGAAACTTACTAAATATGGAAGGTTACTATAATTGGAAAGTTACTAAAAAGGGAAAGTATACTAAAAGGAGTAACCTAATTTAAAGGGACTTAAAGTAATACTTGGTTATTGATTCGTATAGGTTCTGTGAAGCGGGAGTGATCCTGTGTCTTGTGATCCATCTATCTTTGTTTGCTTTTGCTGTTGAATAAGGTACAGATATTTTGACCTTCTCACAAGTTTCTCACGAACTCTTGCTTATCTAAACCTTTGATTTGTGAACCTTTGCTATGTTCCCTCCTATTTGTGAACCTTTGATATGATCCATTTGAATTGAACCTTGGCTATGAACCTTTGCTATGAACCTTATGCTATGAACCTTTGATTTGAACTCTGATTATGAACCCTGCAATTTGTAAAACTTTGACCTGAACCTTTGCTATGCACCTTGGATTATGATACTTTGATTTGACTTAGACTTTGCTATTTGATTTGCCTTTGACCCTTTAGTATTATACCCGAGCATTTTCCTAGTCATGAAAGTAACATGACCGTGGCATTGATGCACCAATGTCATGACTCCAGTGTGGTCGAGTGATGTTCCACACCGTCCCTTTGTTTGATCTGCAGTTGGTTTGGGTAGGGGCGTATGGATGCATCCTAGATTTGATTTGATTTGCTACTACATTTGGTTTGGTGACTGGTGCTGTGTGCAATACACGCCTTTCACATTATTTGGGAGTTGATCACTCCATGGTTACTATGCTGAAGACTTTGTTTTGTTTTGTTTTGGCTCGTGGTAGAATGCTAATATAACCTAACTTTTGTCTTATTCTTATCATCCTTATTATACCTTTTGTTTTCCCCAATGCACCCTATGATATTCTTTGTTCCTTATCTTTTGTTTCGTTTATATATATCTGTTCACTGGGCTTTTTAAGCTCAGCCGCATTTCTTTTCTCATGCGGCAGGTTTATTAGGAAGCTGGGTTATGGACGAAGGCTTTGTTTTTGGGCTTAGAAGACCTCACCCTGTTAGACATTTGCTGGACTTAGAGACGCTTAGAAGTAGACTTGTTTTGGGCTTAGTTTTGTTGTTGCCCTTTTGTATTTTGTTTAGTTTTCCTTTCCCTTGTAAACTTTGTATACTTCGTATTGGAAATGTTTCTCCATTTCGCTTGTGTTCTGATTTGAATCCATAATGTTACACTTTAGCCCTTCTCGGGTTGGGGTGTTACAACAACTCACTGGACCAGATCTAGTTCATGAGACTACCGAGAAGGTTATCAAAATCAAACAGCGCTTACAAGCTGCTAGAGACCGACAGAAAAGTTACGCCGACCTAAAGCGGAAACCCATGGATTTTCAGATCGGAGATAGAGTTATGTTAAAAGTATCACCATGGAAAGGAATGATACGATTCGGAAAACGGGGAAATTTAAACCCCAGATACATCGGTCCATTCAAAATCCTAGAAAGGATAACCCGTGGCTTATAAGCTCGAACTACCGGAAGAGCTTAGTCGTGTTCACGACACCTTTCATGTGTCGAACCTCAAAAAGTGTTTGTCAGATGAATCTTTGATTATTCCGTTGAAAGAGTTACAACTCGATGATAAACTCATTTTCACCGAGGAACCGGTGGAAGTTATGGATAGGGAAATCAAACAACTTAAGCAAAACCGTATCCCTATTATAAAAGTTCGTTGGGACTCCAAGCGAGGACCGGAGTACACTTGGGAGCGCGAGGATCAGATTCGCACCAAGTACCCACATCTCTTTTCATAGAAACCCATGACAACTATCTTATGCTAGAATTCCGGGACGGAATTCACTGTAAGGGGTATGTACTGTAGCATCTCGTAATTTTCCCATACGATTAGTAAATAAGTAAAATGAATAAATGAGTATTACGTAATTAAATACCATTTTTACGGGTGACAATTTTTTTTATATATATGACATGTTATATAAATCACTACGATAATTGTGATTGACCATTTGCCTAAGAACGATGCTTACACACGAACCATGATAGTCTAATATCGCGAATATATTTTTTTAAACGTTTATATTTTATAAATATACGTTTCGTATATTTACCGTACAATAATTATATATTTTCGGAGCCTACGAAAATTCCCGAGATCGCTCACTAATATTATTGGATCGTAACGCGACTCACAAAACTCACCATGTGGGCCCACAGGACCCAATGGGCCACTTAAACCCATTATAAACCAAACCGACCCTTAATTTATTTTTTTTCTTTTATTTTTTTTTGGGCCGAAACCCAGCCCAAACACCCTTTATATTTTTTTCTTTTCTTTCCTTGTTTCTCAGTTGCGACACCCACAAAACCCCCTCGTTATTTCGTGATATAGACACACAACACCAACATGTTTTTACCCAACTCGATTGACTACCTAGCAAGGAATGGAAAATGATAAATCTCGTGACTTAACTCATTCATTTACTGCCTCAAAATCATCCAAAGTGAAACCTCCAAATCATTTGAGAAATATTGTACAAACGTGTCACAAGACTACTAGCAACCACCCATACCTCTCCAATGACTTCTAACCTGACAAGATTGCATAGTGAATGTCAGAAAACGAACAGTAAATCCTACTTACACATTCCTTTTGTGTTTTCATTCGATTGGTTGAAATTGTGGTGCCACACATTGGAAACGAGACGACACACCACTCCCTTGGCATTTCTCACTTGTCATGACACTCAAGAACTTCCTATAACCTCAACACTTCAATCACAGTTGAAGTCACAAGCTCAAACGTACCAAATCTTTATTTGTGTGAAGTGTTAGTATCAAAATTGGGACAAACTTCTTGCCTAGCGTACGAAAGATAGAAGCAAGATCAAGGAACCACATTCGCTCGTCTTGAACCTTTGGTGGGTCGTGAACCATAATACATTCACCCTCTGTTCCAATTCGAACCATACGTACAAGTATACTCCACCCCTAGAGGTGAGGTGAGACATGGAGAACCCTTTGTTAATATATCATTTTTCATATTGTCATTTCGTTCGAATTTCATAATCATTTATTTTGAAATCTAAAAACACGACATACAATTTTTATTCGACTTCTCTAATATTTGACACGTTATCTAATGAGATATGCAAAGTCTCGAACCTAATATCAATGTTCTCTTATTAAAAACAACACGTTTATATGTCACTTGACCTATTCGAACCTAAGTAAAACACTTAGAAAAATTCTAAGTCTTTTACTATATTCAAAATCGATTTGGACATTTACAAAAGGCCTTGTATATATTTATTTTGACACACGACCTATACTTTTTATGACTCGACCTCATTGACCACTTGGTAAACAACTAGGGAACATAATTTATTCGAACTCGTAATCACGTTTAAGCTATTTTCCCGATCCCTTTCTAATCGACCAAAATTCTGTTTTATTAAGACTTATAAAACCACTTTGGGCCTTTTAGCCCGTTAAGCTGTTTATGAGCTTATTCGATAAGCTGTTTATTTGATTTTTAAGCTAATAAGCAGTTTCAATAAGCTATTTGGACTATTCTGAGCTTATTGGAAAAGTTAAAATGTTAAGTCTTTAATTTGGTAACTTTTGGACTAACTTTGCAAAATTTCACTAACGGAGGACTAAAAATGCAAAAGCTGTAAACTTGGGGTAGAAACTGTCAAAACTGTTTTTATGAATTAGAAACTGTTAATAATAAAACTTGGAGGTATAAAATGCTAATAAGGATAATATTGGACCTAAAATGTAATAATATTTAACTTTGGACTAACGGTGTAAAATTTATGTCGTTATGATTTAAAAATGTAACATTGGTAAAACTTAAAGGATTTTTCTGTAATATTATTTTATAAAAATAATATTAATGTCTTATATATAAATATACTTTTATAAATTTAACTTAAATATATATACGTTATAGAATTCACGTTATAGAATTCACATTCTATAATTAATTTTAACGATATATAAACGATACGTTTATTCGTTTTCTTTTGTAATTACAATCGTAATTCCTCGTCTACAAGATATGACTTATTTATGATGACTTTCCATCAATCATCGATCATTGTACTCACAAGTTATATGTATATATAACTTTGTTTTTGAACTTAAGACATTTAAACAAACACGAGTTTTGTTCATGACTAAATGACTAATATTCGCGATAAAACCGGACTTAGACTATCAACTAAAACTTGCCATATCTTTTAGGTTGTGTGTGAAGCCGTTGCCTAGCATCGTTGAGTTTACGATACTACTACATCTACTGTATTACTAAGGTGAGTTCATAGCCCACTATTATACTATTTTGTGGGGAGATACATGCTTAAAAACCAAACACAAGTCTTTTATTTTGGTATTGTTATACCGGCTGGCCATTCTTATTGCTTAAGTAGCTATTGCCAAAAGTCCCTCGATCATGAACCTTAATCACTTACAGGGTGAACGTAAATAACTGTGGATAGATCTATTTGGGGCTAACAATCCCCGTTTGGTTGTTGGAGAAAACCACCAAACGCACATTATTTGATGACATAGGTTAATGGCAAATACCTATCTTGGGGGCCTATTATTTTGCGTCATATTATTTATATGATTGGCTGTTAAATCGTTGTGTGTCATGAGCTTAAGGCAATAATGATAATGAATGATGAATATGGATATGGAAGTATGATTTTCAACTTGTTTGATTGCATGTGAATTGCAATAAATGACTTTATCTTGTGTTCAACTGTTAAATTTAAACCTATGAATATCACTCAACTTTTGTTGACTTTTAGCATGTTTATCTCAGGAATTAAGCAAGAAGGACCATGAAGGCACGGAGTGGGCATGTATACCGACACGGACTTAAATAAATGTTTTGATACATTTCAAATAAACTTGTTGTTAAATTATGAAACATCTTAATGTCTTGAATATTTGGTATTTTGAATAAAACTAAACTTTAAAACATCACTTTGTGTCGCTTTCTATGATTGTGACAAAGATCCTTGAAGTAATACCCCGAAAATCTTTCGCTGTCATTATTAAGTCTTCCGCTGTTATTGACAAATTTTGGGGGTGTTACAAGTGGGGAGCCGGTTTAAAGCTATACGGCAAACACATATATTCACCTTACGCGGGACCCAAGAATTCCAAGTGAAAGGGGGGCCGGGGTCGTTGTTCGAAAATAATTTATCCTGAACAGCCCCGCTTAATGATTTAACTGAGAAAACACCTGAATCATCAAGCGACCAAACCCATTTATCATCAAGATGAGAATCAAGAACAAGACCGTTAATGAGACTTACCAGAGATTCTAAATCTCCAGATGCACGACCACTTGGATGTCTTCTCCAGGCCCATTTGGCGTGCCAAAATGTATCTTCAATCACCCATCTATCAGCCATAAAACATTTTTATTTGTTTCAAGAGCATATAATCTGGGAAAGCAATTTTTCAATGGCCAATGGTTTTTATCCAACAATCAGTCGAGAAGTTGGTTTGATTACCACCTAGAACTTTTCTTTCCATAAGATTATCCAGATGGATACCCATATGCTCTAGATCCAAACAACTTCTAACAATATTAGCCTACGTACCAGAGTTGCCTACATGACGTGTGGACTGATCAAAGCCCCCGTTAACGCCATAAAGCTGAAGAATCACCCTTCTCCATAAAGCGCCGCTTTCATTGAGAAAACGCCACTTCCATTTACCAATCACCAATCAACCCCATATTTTTAGCTTTGATACTTTCAACTCCTAGGCCACCATTTTTAGAGCTAGACATAATTTTCTCCCATCTAACCCAAACCATTTTCTTCTCATTATCTTTGAAGCCCCAAAAGAATCTTCTTCTAATTGATTCAAGAAGCGAAATCACTGCAGTGGGGGCCATGAATAATGAAAGATAGTATATGGGAAGATTACCTAACACCGATTTAACAAGAGTAAGTTTCCCACCGACAGAAAGCATATTAGCTTTCCAGGATGAAAGCCTTCTAGAGAATTTATTTGCCACATCGTTCCAAGCGTTGATTTTATTCATACTTCTACCAACCGGCAACCCAAGATAGATAAAAGGCAACGAGCCATGGGAACTATTATTATTATTATTATTATTATTATTATTATTATTATTATTATTATTATTATTATTATTATTATTATTATTATTATTATTATTATTATTATTATTATTATTATTATTATTATTATTATTATTATTATTATTATTATTATTATTATTATTATTATTATTATTATTATTATTATTATTATTATTATTATTATTATTATTATTATTATAACCAACACTTTAATTAAAAATTAATAGGATTTTTACAAGAAATTAGTGGGGAGCCGAGAAACCAACTGGGCCCCCACACCTCTAGCAATAGCAAAACTAATCCTATTAAAAATATGAAGCGCAGCCCGTGCTCCAATGTCTTGAGTCATAGAGAATCGTCGAATACGCTTTAGAAGGGTTACTGCATCTTTCTCAAGTTCTCCAAAAGAGGAGAATGAAATTATTATTATCAATGTTGCAAAAATCGTGAATCGGTACTGAGGCGGTCCATGGCCGATTAGCGATTTTTAACCGATTAATCGGCCGATTTTCTTGACTCGGCCGATTAATCGGCCGATTACTTTGTAAATCACTCCAAGGTCCATGGCCGATTAGCGATTAATCGCCGATTAATCGGCCGATTCGGCCGATTTTTGCAACACTGATTATTATTATTATTATTATTATTATTATTATTATTATTATCATCATCATCATCATCATCATCATCATCATCATCATCATTTATTTTATTTTATTTTTATCTTACACATGCCATTTTTTTTAATTCATGTTAATCATAGACCATCACCAGACACCAGTGGCCAACTTGTTGAAGACTTTTTTTTGGGTAATGGTTACTCCAGTAGAATATATTATCACCAAAAATAACGTTTAGGTACATAAGGGATGTGGATGTGTTCTACGTCAACCTCGAAAATAAGCAATAGCATATGCTTATATAGCGACTGATAGACATACAACTATTACATGAACCAGAAAGAACTACTTAAAAGAGCACAACACTAACCTTTTACATTATAAAACTATTTTGTAATGCTTAGTTGCATTAGAGGATATGTCTTTTGATGAATTAATATTAGTAGAGAATCTGATTGATATATGCATGTAAAGTATTTATACTTTTATAGTCTCAACGATGTTATTAGCTAAAAGTTAGAAGAACTAAAACAATTAGCATTAATAAGTCATTGCAACTTTTGTGTGTAAAGATAAAATTATGTTCAAATTATTATTTTTTTCGAAAATTACTTTTGCTTTTTGTGAAATTCACACGTCCAATCAAATAACATTATTAGTGCGCTTTATTTATTTATTTATTTATTTATATTTATTTTTTTGGTATATCATTATTAGTGTGCTTTGTACATAGTAAACTATTTTTTATCACCACTTAGTTCCAAAATCTAAAAAACATATCATATTTGAATGCACCAAAGAGCTTGTGTCTCAATAGTACCTCTTGTTGTGTGAGAATCCCTCAACCAAATGATTGTGGGTTTAAGTCCTACTTAGGACATGTGAGATAGTTTGTTGTTGTATACGATCCATTGTATATTTCCAACGGGCCTGCCGCTTTGGAAGAAAAAGCCCTTTTCTTTAGTGCAAAAGAGCACAAAAGCCAGATTCATAATTTGTTTCTAACGTATGTACGTATAAATGCAAATTTTAATTTCTATCTAGTTCGAAATAAGTATCAATGTCTCAATGATTCATACTTTTAGCTCTTTGAACATAATTAGTGGTATTTGGATAATTTTCGCTCATATAATTGGTTATTTCCAAGTTTATTATAAAGCTCTTATATATTACTCAATAGCATATCATTAAGGGTTATTAAGGAAAGATGGTTCAAATGTTGTTGGTTGATAAATTGTATAGCAGTTGTTTTAGTGGGGAAGATTTGCAATAAGAGATGGGAAGGTAACGTTTGGAGTGTCTTATCTCTTTGTAACATGTTTGAGCATTTGTGTGAATAGTTTAAGGGTTTTGGTTGTAAAATAGCAATGTACTTTTTCAAATATACCTAGTTAGTACGTGTACTATTTTTTGTTTCACTTAATGTAACGTACTTTTATGTTTTGTTCCAATCTAGTACGTGATGATGACGTGGTATACCTGAAAGTCTGACACGTGTCACCATTTATAGCGTGCCACGTCATTATCACGTACTAGATTGGAACAAAACATGAAAGTACGTTACATTAAGTGGAACAAAAAATAGTACACGTACTAACTCGAAACATTTGAAAAAGTATGTTGCTATTTTACGACCAAACCCCATAGTTTAATACCCTATAATGTAGCTCTTAATGCTTGTGATTCAGAGATGACATATATGTCCATGTAAAGTAAAAATAATATAAGATTATTATAATTGTGATGAGATATTAGCTGGAATTAGAGCCGTGACCGGAAATTGGAGTCAGGCAAAAGAGAAAAAACCTTATAGTACAAGTAAACCAAACAGATGTGTGGTAGTTCTATTAATTTAGTGGTTATCTTGGTAAGTAAATTAATGAGTTTTTCATTAAAAAGGTGGCAAGATCATCGGGTTGTGTAACAAGTTGCAACAAACTCGGGTCTATAATGACTATTTTCTATTAGGTTGTCTTATATAGACTATTTTGTTACTTATGATGTATAGTCCGCACTCGGGTCACGAACCCGACTAATGGACACTACTAATACCTAGCCCATCACGCATGGGCTATCGTGATCAAGATTTAGGTTTACAAAAGCCCAAATCCGTAATTATTATTTATGGTCTAGATATGTAATCTCTTATTTATGGGATAAGGATCAAAGACCGCATTAAGTGGGATACGCCAAATAGTAAGGAACACAAATCCAATAAGGATTCCGTGTGTATATAAAGGGTATCTCGACCCTCATTGAGGTATCATCTAGAAACCCTAACTCTTCACTATAACCCTAAAACCGATTACTTACTCTCACGCGGAGGATAATCGTGGGAGACAATCCCACGATAAGCCTAACGGTGTTGTTTGCTTTCTTAGTGCGCAGGTCTCAAGCAGTAATATCCAATTGGTACGAGAACAGGAGTCCAAATAAGGAACGCCCAACTTTTGTATCAACAAGTGGCGCCATCCGTGGGACCCTACACTAAGAACTCCACTAAGAACTAGAATGACGAAACACGAAAACGTAAACCAGCAGACTCCNTCTTAGTGCGCAGGTCTCAAGCAGTAATATCCAATTGGTACGAGAACAGGAGTCCAAATAAGGAACGCCCAACTTTTGTATCAACAAGTGGCGCCATCCGTGGGACCCTACACTAAGAACTCCACTAAGAACTAGAATGACGAAACACGAAAACGTAAACCAGCAGACTCCGCAGATGAAGAAGACATATGGTGACCCACAGGGGAAGAAGCAGCAAAGTGATTCAACCTCTAAGCAGGCCTCTGGAACAACCAGTGCGCCCAGGCACCAAGGGTCAGGCCCAGATCTGATCTCTCCAACGGTAGAACTTCCCACATGGACTACCCAGGCCACTACGACAACCACTAGCGCGGAAGATCTACAGCGCACTCTGTCACAACCCGTAATTTCAGGTCATTTCCCAAACCTCGACATTTCACTATTCACCCGTTACTATTAATCATTTACTATTCATCGATCAATATTCATCATTTTACTATTCATCGTTTTCGGAGTCAATTTGAGATTCCGAGAAGCGTTCAGAAAATTTACTATTCACATGACACTATTCATTCCCGGAGGGAAAGCACTATTCATGCGCATCATTCATTTCATTGTAAACAGGGTTTACGGGTATTCATATTCGCATAACCGGTTTGGTTTAGCTGCGAATTCATGCATTATTAGTAGGGACACTTCATACGGACTAGGAATAGTCTACATATTATCACGATATCATTTTCATACTATTCCACTCGTAGGATTTTCAAATTTACATTTTTAGTATGTTTAACGCTTTACGTAAGTTTATTTTTAACTAAACGTTAACACGCGATCACTAAATGTGACTAACACGTCCGACAATCCTCACAATGGTCCCGACATATTTTTATGCTCATTTTAACGTCACGGAGATTATAAAATTCATTTACCCGGTATTTTGGAAATTTATTTAATTCGTATCGTGAATTTTATTTAATTACGACGGTTTTCGTAAAGCTAAACAATATTATTTCGACACTCAACAGGCTTGTACCCAACATGTTTTCATGATTTTTACGACTTATTATTCCCGGTTAACCCCGTTAATTTTATTTCTAGCAACATTCGGTACCCGGTAATTCCTCAGAATCTATTAATAAACACAACTATAATACAATCTACACACAAGTCTTCCAAAAGTCTTAACACCAAAGTCCCTCCGCCCCCCCCTTGACTTGCCGCCCCCCCCTCAATACCAATCAGTTACACAATCTCAATAATTCACTAACTTCTTTAATTTCTAGTCCTTTTTGTCTTTTAAATAAAATATACAAACATAAATATCTAAAATTCACACATACACTTCTCATAATACAAAGTGCAAGTAAATTATCTTCTCTCTTCCTCTCCTCTCCTAGTGCTCGGCCAACATCAAAGAAACAAGAAGTCACCATTAGTTTTTCAAGAACAAGGTTTAAACAAGATCCATCAGTACTCCTTTCTAGGGTTTTGAAATAAAAACCCAAGGTTTTATAGGTTTTTATCTCCATAAGCTCACTAATCTTTCAATTAAGTTTTCAAAACTCATTTTTATAATTTATTCAAGTTCCTACAATAATCATACACTTTTTATACAAAGTATACATGCATATGTTAGTATACACCACTCTATTTATACTTTTTATAACATATGAGCCCTAGATAATTAATATAGGTAAATCCTTGGTAGATTATCATGATGGATGAATTTTAGGAACCCATGACACCCTAAGAAGGTATATGGTAGATCAAGAGATGGTTGATTGTTGATTGAAATGGTTTTGGACAAGTTAGTAACTAGGAAAATCCATTTTGACACTATATATATACCTACTGCAACTTTTTTGCAAAACGTGGGAAGATCAGGGGATAAGGTGTAACTTTGGACCAAATATTTAGAAAATACTTTCCGAGACGAAACCATGGCCGAAAACGGGGATAAAAACGAGTTAATAACGAAGGAGATATGATTTTCCGAAGTTTTATAACGAAAAACTATTTTCTGAAAAATGACGTTCTGTTGGACGATTTTCGACGGACAAAACAAGGCGTTTGACGAGACCTAGATGAGCCGAGCTACTGAAAATGTAGTAGTATATGTCGATATGGAACCATGGATATAAAGAACGTGGAAAACGAGCCTAT
>LBNU01011713.1:58686-82387 GCA_014162995.1 Artemisia annua | reverse complement strand
CTAGTAGAGATTTTCCCACTCAATCAGCTTCACCAACAATCAACTGTGATGAAGTTTTATGCTCATTCTTTGCTCAACAAGCCACTCTACCTTTCACCTATATAGAAGATTTGTTGCAGATTGAAGAAGACGATTTGGAAGAAATTGATATCAGATGGCAAGTTGCTATGATCACTGCAAGGATCAAGAAGTTCATGAAGAAGACAGGAAGGGGTATTGATTTCAAAGCCAAATAGGGAATTGCATTTCACAAGTCAAAAATTGAGTGCTTTAATTGTCAAAAGACTGGTCACTTTGCAAGGGAATGTAGGTTTGCAAAATACCAAGCAAACAAGATGGCTGAGAAACCCAAACTAGAACTCAATGAGCTCCCAGATTCTAAACCAAAAGCTTTGGTGGCTCAAGAAAACCTTTCTGAGGTTGACTGGAGTAATGAGTTTGATGATGAACCAGTAACTTTTGGCATGACTGCCATGGAGGTATTGGACTGGAGTGCAGCTTTTGATGAAGAACCAGGATACTCTGCTGGAGAGCTTGGAGGTTGTGATTGGAGCTTGGAGGATGAAGATGAATCTGTTCTGCTAGCTTTGGTTGCCACTTCATCTACTCCACCTAATACTACTGAGGTATGCTCTAAGTGTAGTGATGTTTATCAAAAGGTTCTTACTGATTATGTTTCTGAAAGAGATAAACATAATAAGGCTAGGTCAGAAGTTTTAGGTTACCAATTGACCTTAGAAAACTTAGAAGCTAGATAAATCACTCATGAGGAAAATGAAGTAGCTTGGGCTGAAAAATATCAGCAACAGGACTATCAATTAAAGTTAAGTGAATGGAAGTTAGGATGTAAGATATCAGAGGTTGAAAAACTCACTAAAGAAAGGGATGATTTGTTAAAAAAACTTGCTAGTTGGAATGAGGCTGGTCTCACACATGCTAGTTTTTGTGAAAAGCAGAGAAGGACAAATATTAAAACTGGTCTAGGATATGGTGATGAAGATAATTGCCTAGATGAGAATCCATCTAGTAATAGGGAAGAAGGTAGTTCAGAAGAGGTCTCCACTAGTGAATTTGAAACATGTACTGAAGAAAATACATCTAGTGATGATGAACCCATAAGCCCCACACCACCTGTGTTTAAAAAGGATGAAGGATATCATGCAGTTCCTCATAGTGTTGGAAGTTTTCAACCACCTAGGACAGATGTTTCTTGTTATGGAGTAGACAATCTAGAGTTTAGAAATAAACTTAAGGGTCAATCTAATCCAGATTCATCTAAAGTCAAAGTTGAGATTCTTAGGAATCATGGGAATACTGGGGAATCAGGGAATAATGTAAATGTTAAGAGTTCTACTAAATCTTTTCAAAAACCAGCAGTACCTTATCAAAAGACTGCTAATCATTCAGCAGTACCTTCACAAAACACTTTTCAAAATACTGCTGATTTTAGAAACTCTTTTCATTTTTCATCTAGAGGTCACTCAGGTATGGGCTATTATCATAATAGAAAAGGATTTGGGTCCATGAATCAGAAGCTATGTTTTGTTTGTTATAGTCCTACTCACCTGATCAAAGATTGTAACTTACATTCAGAGTACTTAAGTCAGTACCCAAAGACCAACACTGCTCAACATAGGCCACCAGTAACTAAACCAGTTTCACCCAAACCAGTTTGGAACTATTCTAGAAGGGTCAACCATAGTAATTTTGCTACAACACCTAGGTACCCTCAACAGAAAAGGAATTTTTTCAAACCCTCAGTACCTACAAGACAGTCCTTTCAAGGTACTGGTAAATCAAAAACAGTTCATAACAAAAAGACTGTTAGGAAACCTTCAACACCTCAAGGTACTGCTAATGTAAGATCAAATGCAGTAAAACAAATATGGGTACCTAAACCTAAGCAGTCTAGCAATAGAGTACTTAAACCACAGACCACTACTCCCAAAGTTAAACAAATATGGGTCAAAAAGGGAAGTACTGCAGGGGACAAATCAGTACTTTCAGCAAATGTGGGTGAAGTAACAACTGTTGCAGGGGACAAAAATACTGTTTTTGAACAAAAGAAAGTTATTGATCATGTTTATAAAAACAGTGGCAATTACATACTTAAAAATTTTGAGTATGTAACTCCACAAGGGGAACACAAGTCAGTAATGGCTTGGGTTCCTAAGATGAACTAACTTTCTTATTCTTGTGCAGGGCAACCCAGAAGAGGAACTTAAAGATCATTTAATTGTTGATAGTGGTTGCTCTGGTAGTATGACAGGAGTCAAGGAGATTCTGTCAAATTTTAGGTCATATTTTGGAGGCAAGGTTGCTTTTGGAGATGATGTTTCTGGAGGAAGAATTATTGGTAAAGGAACAATCAAGACTGGGAAGATTGATTTTGAAAATGTTCGTTATGTTCCAGAACTCAAGTTCAATCTTCTATCAGTTTCTCAGATTTGTGACAAAAAGTATCCAGTCTTGTTTCTTGAGAATGAATGTCTAATTCTATCCCCAGAGTTTAAGCTTGATGATGAAAAATTGGTGATTCTGAGAGCACCAAGGAACAATGATGTATACAGCATTGATATGAAGAATATTATATCTACTGAGAATGCTACATGTTTGGTAGCAAAGGCATCTATGGAAGAAGCACATCTATGGCACAGAAGACTAGGTCATGTAAATTTTAAGAATATAAACAAGCTTGCAAAAGGCAATTTGGTTAGAGGTTTGCCTTCCAAAATTTTCAAGACTGATCACTCATGCTTAGCCTGCAAGAAAGGTAAACAGCACAAGGCTTCATGCAAGAAACTTGGAGAAAGAACAGTCAGAGAACCTTTGGAGCTGCTGCATATGGATTTATTTGGACCTGTGTCTGTCTTAAGCCTTAACAAGAAGAAGTACTGCTTAGTTGTAACAGATGATTGCAGTCGTTTTAGTTGGGTCTTTTTCTTGGGATTCAAAGATGAGACTTTTGATGTTGTTCATGATTTAATTATCTCCCTGGAAAATCAACTAAGACGAAAGGTTAAAGGTATTCGATGTGACAATGGGACTGAGTTCAAGAACAAGCTTATGGATGATTTTTGTGCTAATAAAGGAATTAAGAGGGAATTCAGTATTGCTAGAACTCCTCAGCAGAATGGAGTTGCAGAAAGAAAGAATAGAACCTTGATAGAAGCTGCAAGGACCATGTTAGCAGACTCACTCTTACCTATTCAATTTTGGGCTGAGGCAGTAAGTGCTGCTTGCTATGTTTTGAATAGAGTTTCTATCACAAAACCTCAGATGAAAACACCCTATGAGTTATTGATGGACAGAAAACCTAGTATCAGCTTTATGAAACCTTTTGGATGTCCTCTTACTATCCTTAATACCATTGACAATTTGGGAAAATTTGAAGGTAAGTCTGATGAAGGATATCTTTTGGGCTATTCTACAAACAGTAAAGGTTTTCGGGTGTACAACAAGGTTACCAAGAAGGTTCAAGACTGTCTTCATGTTGAATTCCTTGAAGATCAACCAAATCAGAAAGGTAAAGGTCCTGATTGGATGTTTGATCTTGATATTTTGACTCCTTCGATGAACTATGTGCCTGTTAGGGAGGAGAATCAAGTTGTTCATTCAGAAGATGAAAATATACAGTTCATAGTTCATGGTGTCAATCACAGTCCTACAGATGCTGACAAAGAACAAGGTGCTGCTGCTGATAAGCAAGATACTGATGAGTCAAGTAAAACAGTATCTGATGAAGATCAAGCAATACAAGATGAATTAAATAAGATGCTTTTTCAAGAAACACTTGCAAAGTCTTATGAAGATGATCTAAGAAGAGCTTATGAAGCAGAACAAACAAAAGAAAAATCTTCTAAGAAGAACAGTTCTTTGGATCCCAGTACTTTGGATCAAGGTACTGCTAATTATGATGAAGAGATTTCTGGGGGAATCAAGTCAAATACTTGGACAAACACTGAAGATTGGCCTGATTCATCCATGCCTACATTTGAAGAATCAGATGATGAGCTCCAAGATGAAGGGATTTTTGGTGAACAAGGTCCTGACTCAACAAATTTGGAAGATGATCTTAATGTACCAACTACTCACACTTCAAGGGTACATAAGAATCATCCTTCCAATAAGATCATTGGTTCTCCAACTTCTGGTATTCTTACCAGATCAAAAGCTAAAAGCATAACTAAGCCTCAAAATGCTTTACTTAGCTTTATTCATAAGCAAAACAGGTTGAACCATAAAGATCAACAGACCTGTTTATTTGCTTGTTTCATCTCTCAAGAAGAACCCAAAAGCATAAAGGAAGCATTATCCAAAGAAAGTTGGGTTGAAGCCTGTCAAGAAGAACTTCTTCAGTTTAAACTTCAAGAAGTCTGGGTCTTATGTGATTTACCTGATGGAATGAAGGTAATTGGTACAAGATGGGTTTTCAGAGTCAAAAGAGATGAAAGAGGAAATGTGATAAAGAACAAAGCTAGACTGGTTGCCCAAGGTTACAAACAAGAAGAAGGAGTTGATTATGATGAAGTCTTTGCTCCTGTTGCAAGAATTGAAGCTATAAGATTGTTTCTTGCTTTTGCTTCTTTTATGGGATTTCCAGTTTATCAAATGGATGTTAAGAGTGCTTTTCTCTATGGAAAGATTACAGAAGAGGTTTATGTGAAACAACCTCCTGGTTTTGAAGATCCTGAACATCCAAACAAAGTCTACAAGGTTGTTAAAGCTTTATATGGTCTTCATCAAGCCCCTAGAGCTTGGTATGAGAGACTATCAACCTTCTTATTACAACATGGCTATAGGAGAGGAGCCATTGATAAGACTTTGTTCATTAAAAGAGACAAAAAGGATATCATGCTAGTTCAAGTTTATGTGGATGATATTATTTTTGGTGCTACAAAACAATCCATGGTGAAAGAATTTGAAGAACTTATGCAGAAAGAATTTCAGATGAGTTCAATGGGTGAATTGACTTTCTTTTTAGGACTTCAAGTTAAACAGACAAAGACTGGTATTTTTATAAGTCAAGATAAGTATGTCACTGACATTCTTAAGAAATTTAATCTTCACACTCTCAAGCCAGTAACAACACCCATTAAATCATTAAATTCACTTGGCAAGGATGAAGATGGAAAACCAGTGGAAGTCAAGCTTTACAGATCAATGGTTGGGTGTCTCATGTACTTAACTGCATCAAGACCTGATATTATGTTTGCAGTATGCTTATGTGCAAGATATCAAGTTTCACCCAAGGTTTCACACATGAATGCTGTTCAAAGGATCTTTGCTTATCTCAAGTTTCAACCTAAACTAGGATTGTGGTATCCTAAGGAGTCACCTTTTCATTTGGAAGCTTTTTCAGATAGTGACTATGCTGGAGATAACTTTGATAGAAGATCAACCACTGGTGGATGTCAATATCTTGGAAGAAGATTAGTTTCTTGGCAATGTAAGAAACAAACAATTGCAGCAACCTCATCTACAGAAGCTGAATATGTTGCAGCTGCAAGTTGTTGTGGACAAGTTCTATGGATGCAAAATCAACTCTTGGACTATGGTTTCAATTTCAAGAATACTCCTATCAACATTGATAATGCGAGTACAATATGTATTGTGAAGAATCCAGTTTACCATTCCAAGACCAAACACATTCAGATAAGGCATCATTTTATTCGTGATTGCTATGAGCATAGACTGATTAATGTTGTCAAGATTCATACAGATGATAATGTGGCAGATTTACTCACAAAAGGTTTTGATATTACAAGATTTAAGCATTTAGTGGTGAGTATTGGAATGATAAATCTCTAAGCTATTTTTGAGGGGAGGCATTAATAGTTAGTCATGATTTAAGGGGAGGCTAATGCTTTTATTCATTAAAAGATTACAAGTGCTACCAAAGTACTGCTGTTTTATAAAACAACAGTCGTTACATAAGATGAGTTAAAGTACTGGTCTACATCATTCTACATCAGCCTACATCTACCTACTCCATTCCACTACTCCATTGGCTTCTTTCCCTTGCCCTGGTAGTTGTTCTTTGCCTTATGAGCACTGTACTTCTTGCTTTCAAAGATGGACTGCAGCTTTGGACATGGAAGGAAAAGAACTGGTTTTGGAGGTTTGGGCAATTTTGCAGACTTCTTAGACTTCTCAGGCACTTCTATCTTCTTGAGATTGGAAATTGCTGTGCTGAGAGCAGTGTTCAAAGCTTTTGGAAGCTCCTTGGAGAGGTCATAGGATTCATCACTGTCATCATCTGAAGAAGAACCTGAATAAAATTCCAGTGATGGTGCCTTAGTGGAAGGACCTTCTTTAGGCTGCACAAACTCTACTTTCCTAGCACTTGGTGCTGTTTTGGGAAAATAGTCAGCCCATGTTGGACCACTGAATGCAGAAGAATCTTCAGAGACATCCACTTCATCAGTGGATGATGAATCAGATGAGACATAAACAATGTTTGGTAACTTACTCATGGTGGAGTTGTTGATGTTTCTGGTTATTTGTGAGGTTTTTGAATGAGTTTGTGATGAAATTCTTTGTTCTTTGAGGGTCTTTTTATAGGCATAAACGGTTTGAATGGTGAAAGTACTGCTCAACGGCTATAAAAAGAGAGTACTGCTTGCTGACGTGGCAAGTGCTGTCTTTTTCAAACGGTCAAAAAGATATGGTAAATATTCTTTAAATATTATGAACGAGATAAGGGGTATAAAACAACTGTTTTGAGTTATTTTTGGGATACTATTTTATCAAATCTTACCCATAAATACTTACCCTACTTCCCTTTTCTCTTTCGTATATCTTTTTACCATAATATTCCACATTCACTCGCCGTTTTCACCAATCACCTTTATACAAACATTCTTCAATGGCTCGAAGAACATGTAATCGTCACAATATGGTAGCAAATTTGGACAAGACTGATCTCAATGTTGATTTTCATGACATTATTGATTTTCTTGCTGGGTCATCAATCAATTATGCTATTTTGGTTAATCCTGATGTGATTGGACCTTGGATTCAAGAATTTTGGGCTACTGCTGATGCTGGTTGTGAAAATTTGGATACATGGTTCATTACTGCTACAGTTGCTGGGCGTAAGGTTCGAATCTCAAAGGCACAAATAAGAGCAGACCTTCAGTTTAATGATGAGGAAGGTACTGTATGTTTTATTAAACAGGTTATTTGGGATACACTTAGGGATCTTGGTTATGAGGGTTCACTTAGAAAACAGACTTTTGAAAAACCCCTCTTTAGTCCTCAATGGAAGTACTTAATTCATGTACTTCTTCATTGCCTAAGCAACAAAACTACTGCTTGGAATGAATTCCCTAAGACTATAGCCTTAGCATTGGTGGGTTTGGCAACTAATCAGCCATTCAACTTCTCTTGGATGATCTTAAATGGGATGCTCAACCACATCAACAAAAAGAAACCATTTTTGATGTATCCTAGATTCATACAAGTCTTTCTAGATAAACAGCTTAAAGGTATTCCTAAGCCACAAGACTTCTTACCTGTTATTATGCTTCAAGACAAGGTGTTTACCTTTATGGCCAACAAGAGTTCAGATTTTTCTGGTCATATTACACCTCTTACTTCATATATGTTGGAAGTAGCACAGACTATTAGGGATGCTGCTCAGGAAGATTCAGAAGCAGATTCAGAAGATGCCTCTGAACATGAAGACTCTGCTCCTACTCCATCTCAAAGATCTGAAAGGTCTCTTTCTCATGAAGAAGATGTTTTACAGTATTCTTCACCTTCACCAGTTAAAGCAGTCTCCCAAAAGACTGCTTCCAGAGAAAAGACTGCTTCCAGAGAAAAGACTGCCTCTGCAGAAAAGCCTATTTCTCTGCAAGGTACTGCTCTCAGTGACACAGATCATGGTGTTAGTCAACCATTTAATCCCAATGATTATACTTCCACAGATGGGTTTCAAACATCTGGAGGAGATGAGGGAATGATGGCTGGTAATGATATACCTATTGAAGATGAAGTTATGGATAATTATGCTTTGACAAGAGAGTTGAAGAGACTTAAAAAGGCTTATGATACTCAAGCTAACGTTTTAGCCACTCTTCAAAAGAAGTACAAGAATTTGAAGAAACTGGTTAAGTCTATTCTTCAACATCCTTCAAAAGGTCTTCAGAAGGAGAAGTCAAAGAAGAGGAAATTAAGAAAACAATCTTCATTCATATTGGGGAGGAATAAAAATAATGTGAATTTGAATGAAGATGTTGTTGATAAAAAGACTGTGGATGAAAAGACTGCTTTTCAAAGTGCTGATGATCAAGATGCTGCTTTGAATATTCCACAGACACCACTTGAAGAACACATTTCTCATCAAGATGCTGACACTCAAGTCAGAAGTGGTGATAAAGAAGTATTGGATTTGGAAGGTACTGGTGTTGATATTATTCAAGATACTGCCCAAGGTACTATGAGGCAATTTCAGATTACACCAAGGACTTTGGACTTTGAAGAAGATGTGGGTCCTTCCAATCCAGTCCAAGAAGAAGATATGATCCAGTCTAATAGTGATGATAATACTATTGCTGAGATCATGCTGAATATGTCAAAACCTAGAGGTATTGCTATTCCTGGAGTTGAACAATCTCAAGATCTGCAACTTTCTCCTAAACCTATTCAGGAGATTGATCCAAAAGATAAAGGAAAAGGAATTCTAGTGGAATCAGAAAAGAAAAAGAAAAAGAAGTCCTTTACCATAGAGCAGATCAGAGCTTATCAAGAAGCTCAAGGTGATATTGCAGCTAAAAAGCTTCAAGCAGAACTTGATGCTGAGTATGAAAAGGAAAGACAAGAAGCTGCTGTTCAAACAAAGTTCAAGAAATCAATGACTAAGGCTCAAGAACGAAATTTCTTTATGGACTACTTGAAAGGAAGAGGATACAAGGGTTTGACAAGGTTGAATCATTCTCAGATGAAGAAATTATATGATGATGTCAGAACAGAATACCAAAGACAAGTAGATGGTATTGTTGGTTATGACACTGAAGAAGGAAGGAAGCTGATGAATGAAAGTAACAAAAGAAAGAGAACAACAATCAAGTCACAGTCATCAAAGAAGTCTAAGCCTACTATAGAGCTAAGAACAAGTACTGTTGATGAACTGAGGAATTATCTAAGACCTATGGATTTTGAACTTCCCAAGAGTGATGTTCAGACAAAATCCAAGATATCTGACTTAGAAGTTGTTGAATCTAAAAAGGATGGTGATTATTTTGTTTTCCACAGAGAAGATGAAAGCTTCAGAGCATTCAATCTGCTGGTAGATATATTGCACCTGGTGGAAAGAGAAGATTTGTATGATTTATATCAACAAATTCAAGCTTACTTTGAAGAAAATCCACTCAAAGGAATTGGTGTAGTATTGCTGGGAGATTTGACTACTATGTGGGATACAGATGAAACTAGCACTGATGACATTTGGAAGAATCAAGAAGAATGGGAAATTCATAGCTGGAGATTCTTTGCAAGTGCTGGTGTTCATGCCTTAGAGCTAGAAGATGGTACAATGATCTACATGTTGGCAGACAAAAGATATCCTCTCATAAGAGATTTGATGCTGAGAATGCTGGATCATGGTATGGAAGTTGAAGAAGAAGATGACATGGCTCTAATGGTGATCAATTTGTTCATCAATTGGACAATTTTGAAGGATGATGATTAAAATACTGGTATGATTTTAATTGTATAAAATATTTTGAATAAAACAAGTACTTTATTCAAAGTACTGCTGATCAAACAGTACTTTTCCAAAGTACTGCTTGCAGCTAAAACCAGTAAAAGTTTTTGAAATAAAAGTTTTTGTCTTGTGCAAAATTTCTTTTTGAAGCACAAATAAATACAGCAACAAATTGTTTTTGAGGAAAACATGGTGTTAGTACTTGTACTACACAACAAATGGTATTCAACTCACCATGTTTCACAGACAAGAAAGAGTTTGATTCATCATGAGGGTACGGCTCTGATGTGACAATCAAATCCGTTTTTAGTTGACAATTTACTAAAAATTGTATGGTTTCAACTCACCATATCTGAAATAAGTGAAGAGTTGACTAGCCCACAAGAAAAATGGCTTGTGGTAAAGGCTGTGGAAAATCCATTTATATGGTAATTAGTTCACCATGGTTAAGATCTAAGAACTAACTAGTCCATAAGCAAACGGCTTTTGGTAAAGACTACTCAAATCCGTTGATAGCTGATGATTTGCTAAAAATCATATGGTTATCAATGTACCATGGTTTACTTAACCTAAACATTGGCTACTCCAGAGTTAATGGCTTTGGTAAAGAGACATCAAAATCCATTAATTTTCAATGATTCACCTCTCACAGGAGTTAACACACCTGGAAGTGATGAGAATAGTATGAAACTGAATATGATTTGATGTACCTAATGTTGCTGAGTAGCTGAAAAGAAGAGTTTAAGTTGCTGAAAAGATAAAAGTTTGTTGCTGATAAAAATTGCAAGTACTTTATGCTGATGATGACAAAACAACGAGTGTATTTTTCAAAGAAGACAATCTTTCCATGAAGATAAAGCTTACACAAATAAAACTTGAAATCAAACAAGTAGAATTCAAGTTAGGGGAGGATTGTTGGGGTACAAAAGATCAAAGTACTGCTGGATATCAAAGTGCTGCTCTTCAGAATACTGTTGAAGTATTAAAGTCAAAGTACTGCTAGTGATCAAAGTACTGCTTGTTGATAAGTCAAAGTACTGCTTGAAGATAAAGACTGAATATATTATTAGAATAAGAATATTATGTAATCTAGAATATTCTATAGTTAGAAATTGTATACTTGTCGTTCAAGTTATGTAAACCGACTAGGGTTTTCCTTGTGCCTATAAAAGGATCCCTAGTTTGGCATTAGAGATAAGAGTTTTAAAAATACGATTTAGAGATAAGTTAGAGTTGTAATAGTCTGCATTCTATAAGCAGATTTAAGGTGTTAATATAATCAAAGTTTGGTTAATTCTTCTTAGCTTTGTTAAGTAATTCCGCATACTTAATAGAGTAATTCAGTGTTTCATTGTTAGTAGATTAGGATTTATCCAAGGCTACTAAACCCTTAACAAGCTATATAATAGTTTGGTCAGAGTATAACGATCCAACAACTTTACGATAAGTGGCTTCCTAGTGCTATATTGGTGGTTCTTATGGTTTTTAAAAAGCATAAGTGTATCGTATCAAGCGTTTTACTCCATCTATTATCTTAAAATAATTTTTGGAACTCAAAAGTCTTCTTAATGCACAGATTGGAGCAAGCTTTTACTAGTGCAGACAGGAGTAGTCGCCTACGTAACTGGTATTAGTCATATAGAAAATTATATTTTTTACTTTTACATATAAGAGTTGGAAAGATATCTAATCCTTTTGATCAAACACATACGTAAAGGTATAACTTACTGATTGCACACAAAGAAGAGCTTGGACAACTTATAACTTTGGAACAAGGAAAAACCGTAAGAGAGGCCATTGGGGAGGTATGGATGTTAAATATCTTGAGTAAAAATGTATATATGTTATAAGAACAGCACATATGAGCGCTTTTTATGTATTGCAAGTGGTATTTGGAGCTACTTTGTCGAGTTTTATGCAGAGGAGGCAAAACACATTTATGGTGATATAATTCCATCGCCACAGTCTGATAAAAAAAAATTTGCTTTTAAACAGGTGATTAGTTGTTTATATGACGTATGAAATTTAGTATGTTGTCGAGCATCTCATGATTCGTGAAATTTGCAGCCTGTTGTTGTTCTTGGTGCAATCACTCCATGGACTTTCCCATTGGCGATGATTATTGGGAATGTGGGGCTTTTTCCAAAGGACTTGATTTTGGTTGCGTTTCAACACATATGCGACGAATTGGTGAATTTCCCATTCGCAATGCCTATTTCATTGTGACCTCCTTGGCCGCTGCCGAGCTCGCCTTCAATCCGGAATCCCACCAGTATGTTTTATAAACTTGCACCACAATATTTTTTAAAATATCTTGGTCTGACCCAAAATATGGTGAAGACACATACACACACAAACGAGGAAAATGAAACGCTAGAGCTTTATCGTGAATTCATGATACATATGATCAAGGGGAAAAACTAAAAAGTGCATCAGTTATAGGAGTAACTAGAATATGAATGACACGAGTATATCGTTAGGAAGATAAGGGAACCAAAAGTTGCATTAGTATCCAATGCTATCTGATGCCTAAGTTGTCTTATCGGCCCTACCACCTGGTCAACTTCCTAGATATCCTGGTGCGATAGACGCTTTCAAAAAAACACACTCAGCAGAAGGTCTATGAGGTCCATACAAAGGCATGGGAGGCCCTCTTGCCACTGTGGTATCCTTAAATGATGTACTGTTTACAGTTAAATGGAAGCACTTTTAAGGTCTAAACCTGGTGCACCCCTTACTGTGCATTAGTAGGTCATTGCTAGAGCCGGTGCTGGAGTCGCTGTCTCCATCTTGGCCACTCCAACTGACTTGATCAAGTGCAGGTTAGTGTATATGTGAATCAGCAGGTCATTACTGTTTACTGTTAGTTTATTTAGTTTCTTTTGTATTGAATTTACTTTTCCAATGAAATTATGTATATGTGTTACATTTCAGAGCTTCCAAGAATTGAGATACCTGCTCTTACTGGTAAACAAATTGAGGGAGAAGTAATGACTGCTATTGATGTTATCCCAAAGACTCATGTGCAACAGATAGTTTGGCAAAAGTACAAGAAACATGTCAAATGCCGGTGGCATAACTCTACACCATAAACTATAGTTAATAGACCGATTTTACATACATTTCTGTAACGTATTGTATCAAGCATTTCACTATTATTATCTTCTAAAACAATTCTTAGGCTTGCTATCCATTATCAGCCATTTATAGTGATACAATTATCATTAAAAGATAGTACTCCATTCGCCAATCTTCTATTAATAATTACTCCGTATAAGATAGTAAATTTACACTATTAAATAAATGTTAAAATATCATTACCTCTATATACTATAGAGCATAGGATCGGTGCATTCTTATTGGTTCCACCACATACAATCATTAAACAATTAATATTTGGCCACAATGAATACAAAATTAATAAAATCCCTGTCGATGGCCAAACACAATTCCCATGATGAATAAAAAATGATAAATTCCATGTTGAGAATCGCAAAAAGCAAATAAAAAAATCCAAAATTTACAAATCATACCCTGCACTTTTTACTATTTACGACTTTTTTATATAATAAACTTTATTTACCCAGTATTTAATAGATATCTCGCGATTTCTTGAACAAAAAAATACCGGCAAATAGGTCTCTGGATAGTGTACAAAACGAGCCTAATATTGATATGCTTCTGACATACGTACGATTTTATAAAATATGTTTAAGTTTACTCTTAATCTATCAAATAAGTTTAAAATTTGTGTTATAAAATTTAAAACATGTTAGAAAAAATTCTCGGCCGCAACGCGGCTGGCGCCAACCTGCTTGTTATATAAGATATCCAATGCTAACTAAGACTTGAGCTTTTTATTTAAAACAATGTTCATAGATATCCAATGCTACCTGATGCCTAAGTAGTCTTATCATTGCTGAATTCTTCAGCCTCTATCTCTATCATTCTTTGTTTTTTCAGGTTGTTTATTTCTATGAGTTATGACTATGCTCAACATGCTCAGTAGTAACCTATCAATCATTCACCATTAGTCCATGCCGTTAATCCATTATACTTGAGGTCCTTTTTCCATTAACTATTTGCATGACAGGTCCTCCTTTTTTTTTAGTACTAACTATGATAACCTTCTAAAACAACATAAATACTATTAAAATATCTATAGCTAAAACTTAAATTTTCGTGTGTTACTAAAAGTTAGAAACTTTCTTTGGATCAGTTTGGAGAAAAAAGAAAGAAATACGATACGTGGTTTTTTTACATTGAAAATAATGAGATATTTGGGTAGGACAAGTATTAAATTAAGGGTTAAAAAGTCTCTAATGAATTACTTATGGTTGTTACATATATGGATCTTGACATTAGTAAATATTTTCTTGGCCTTTGCAGAAATACAATGATTTTCAGCAACCTGGAGAGAAGTACCAGTCATGGGCAAATTGTGCACATGAGACATTATATATTGAGTAAATTGCATAACTCGTCCATAAAGTTTGGCCAAATTGCATGTTTCGTCCCTAATGTTACGAAAGTGCAAGGATCGTCCCTGTGGGGAAACCTTTGTTGCAAGTATCGTCCTTTTGGGGAAACCTTTGGTGCAAATATCGTCCCTATAGAGACGATACTTGCACCAAAGATTTTCTCACAGGGATGATCCTTACACTTTCGTAACATTAGGGACGAAACATGCAATTTGGCTAAACTTTAGGGATGATTTATGCAATTTACTCTTATATATTTTAAATCATACATTTGGTTACGTTATATACATGAGACGTATTATTGACTTACCACGGTTTGTTAATCGGTTATTGAACTTATTTTAGTGATGTATTATAATATGTATTCTTTACGTAAGATATGTATTGGGGTTTTGATCGTTTGGTTTCTCACGTTCGTAAGGACCTCAAGGTGTGACCTGTCACATCCCAAAATATCGCAGCGGAAGAAGATACACGGGGTATGACTTCATAACAGTAACACATGGTGTCACAATAGAGAGATAATAAATGCATAACACATAAGATAGATAAAAGTCGCAATGCTCCCACAACTGGGATAATACAAGATCCAAAACATAAGTTCTCAAAATCCAAAGCTACATCATAAGGAAATGTCAAAATGCAACTTCACGGGATATAGCCCGGGAGGATCTTGTCTTAAGTTTTGCTAAGCCAGTCACATCTCTAAGCATCCTCATGCTTAACACTTGAAAATGGTACTGGAAAAAGTCAACATGATATTGAGGCAAAGATCATATCTGTTTGTAAAGTAGGGACAGTTGTCGCTAGTCCTTGCATGAATATTAGCCCGTCCGATAAGAAGATGCCTTTTCAGCTTAACAGAGGCAATTTCCGATATGTATTTGTTTTGCTATGACAATTAACAGTAGTCAAATGCAAATGTTATCCAAGGTCAGTCTATATCTAAAACGTTTGATTTTTTCGCGTGGACAAAAGCTGTATCAAGGGTCAAAAGCAAGAAATGTCTGAAAGTATTATGCTGTGATAAAGACGGCAACTATTGCAATTATACAATAACGTTGTGTATAAACTATAAAGAAGTCATTCACAAGCTTTAATTATATTTGACTTTTTGATTTTAGATTTCTACTTTTTATAAATAATACACTCAATTATTTCCTTTCACTCGGTTTTTCATTTACAAATATCCATTGTATGACAAATTTTATGTTTGTCAAGATTATGCATTTACGGATTATACATTTTTTTATAGAATACATATAATACATTTTATTTTAATAACAAGACTTAAGGCTAGCGCCCCATCGTGGCGGGCCTAAGGCTAGTCTACTAATAAAAGTCACTTTATTTTGATACCGTGAACAAATTCCCACCATTCATCTAGTTCGATCTAATGGTGGGAATTAACTTAATATAGAATTGCGATCTCTTAAAAAGAGAAAAAAATTAAACGTGTCCCCCACCAATTCCCTCCCTTTTTCCTTTAATATTTTTGGTTAGAGGATATTTTGGTCATTTGACTCATTTTTTTTAATTCCACCCCAAATTTCAAACGCAAATAACTTTCAAACGACAAACTTTTATAAAAAACCGGTTTCACCACAATTTTTAAACTTTGATTCTCTTTAATTTGGCATAAATCTTGTTAATTGTTTCGAAAATTTTTTTTTACATATTCATTGGGTAATGATTTTCTTGATGTTTTTGCTATTTTCGACCTTATTTTTTACCTTAAAAAATTGCCGAATCATAAAATACTTCAAACACAAAAGTTTTAGATTTTGGTTCACTCTTTACCCAGAAATTTGAATCACTCAATTTCGTATGATATGAGTGAGATATTGCACGTTAAAGATGACGTTTTAGTCATATTTGTTGCACACATGGTGTTTGATGAAATGTCTAGCTTAGATTTTTAGTGTTAAAATTGCGTTAAATGTAATAATTTTTGTACCACAAAGCATCATTAATCATTTTATTAATGCAAGATTCAAAAAGTGATGTTTTTTAATCGTTATTTTTTTAAACAAACTCGTGAACCTATTATAACATAATAGCTAAAAGTCAATAACTGATGAATAAAAAACAACTAATGTTCATCAACTAAAAAAGCATAAACTAACGATAAACCAAAAACAACTAATGTCCATCAACTAAAAAGGCATAAACTAACTGATGAACCTATAACCTATGATAACACAAATAAACTAACTGATGAACATATAATAACATAATAGCTAAAATAAAAAAATTGATGAACCTATGATAACATAATAGCTAAAATAAACAAACTGATGAACCTATGATAACATAATAGCTAAAACAAACAAACTGATTAACCTATTATAACATAATAGCTAAAAGTCAATAACTGATGAACCAAAAACAACTAATGTTCATCAACTAAAAAAACATAAACTAACTGATGAACCTATAACCTATCATAACACAAAAAACTAACTGATGAACCTATAATAACATAATAGCTAAAATAAAAAAATTGATGAACCTATGATAACATAATAGCTAAAATAAACAAACTGATGAACCTATGATAACATAATAGCTAAAACAAACAAACTGATGAACCTATTATAACATAATAGCTAAAAGTCAATAATTGATGATTCAAAAACAACTAATGTTTATCAACTAAAAAAACATAAACTAACTGATGAACCTATAACCTATGATAACACAAATAAACTAACTGATGAACTTATGATAACATAATAGCTAAAATAGGCAAACCGATGAACCTATAACCTATGATAACACAAATAAACTAACTGATGAACCTATGATAACATAATAGCTAAAATAAACAAACTGATGAACACATGATAACATAATAGCTAAAAGTCAATAACTGATAAACCAAAAAAAAACATAAGCTAACTGATGAACCTATGATTAATGAACCAAAAAAATAACAATTAAAAAACGTCACTTTTTGAATCTTACATTAATAAAATAATGATTCATTGTGGTACAAAAATTAATGTATTAATCGCAATTTCAACACTAAAAATCTAAGCTAGATATTTCATCAACCACCTTGTGTGCAACAAATATGACTAAAATGTCATCTTTAACGTGTGATGTCTCACTCATATGTAATCGAATTTGAGTGATTCAAAAACCTGTGTAAAGAGTAAACTAAAATCTTTAACTTTCATGTTTTAAGTTCTTCACGATTCAAAATTTATGAGGGTCAAAAATAGGGTCGAAAGTGCCAAAAATATCAAGAAAATAAAGACCAATTTGATGTGTAAAAAGTTTCGAAATTTTTGAAAAAATTATACCAAATTAAAGAGGATTAAAATTTAAAAATTATGGTGAAATCGGGTTTTTCAAAAATTTTGTCATTTGTGAGTTATGTGCGTTTGAAGTTTAAGGGAGAAAAGGAAAAACGGGTCAAATGACCTTTTTACCCCTAGGCGGATTTGTTTGAATAAAATAGTATGGTGGGCACGTGTCGGATGATCGGCTACCAAGATTTAATATATCAACCTAAGTCCATGTATTTTTCTTTGTCTTTTTATCTTTCTTATTTATTCACATTTTTTTTGTCTTTTTTTTAATTCACGTTTTTTTTTTTTTCTTTTTTTTTTAGTTCACGTTTTTAATAATTAACGTTTTTTTCATCTGTTTTCGTCCGTTGCCATACGTTTTCGCTCGTTTTCATACGTTTTCGTCTATTTTCTTACGTTTTCATCGTTTTCATACCTCTTCGTCCGCTTTCATACGTTTTCGTCCTTTTTTTAAGTTTTCTTTCGTTGCATACGTTTTTATCTGTTTTCATCCGTTTTCTTTTGTTTTCGTCCAGTTTTCATACGTTTTCATCCGTTTTCAGACGTGTTTTTACACTTTCATACGTTTTCGTCCGTTTTCATTCGTTTTCTTACGTTTTAGCCCATTTTCGTCTGTTTCTGTTCGTTTTTTTACATTTCGTTCATTTTCATACGTTTTTGTCTGTTTCATCCATTTTCTTTCGTTTTCGTCCATTTTTCATATGTTTTCGTCCGTTTTCAGACGTGTTTTTACGCTTTCATACATTTTCGTCCGTTTTCTTACGTTTTCGTTCGTTTTCATACGTTTTCATCTGTTTTCTTTTGTTTTCGTCCATTTTTAATATGTTTTCGTCCGTTTTCAAACATGTTTTTATGCTTTCATACCTTTTGTCCGTTTTCATACGTATTCATCCATTTTCTTACATTTTCATTCATTTTCGTCCGTTTTCATACGTTTTTGAATATCACAGGTGATATTCTGTGAAATTTAGAATATCACTTGTGATTTTCTGAATATCACTTGTGATTTTCTGAATATCACTTGTGATTTTCTGAATATCACTTGTGATTTCTTACGTTTTCATCCGTTTTCATACATATTCTTCCGTTTTCTTAAGTTTTCATACATTTTTGTTTGTTTTTAAATGTTTTCGGCCATTTTCAGACATATTTATACGATCTAAATATCACAGGTGATATTATTAATATCACAAGTGATATTCTGTGATATTCAGAATATCACAAATGATATTCTTAATATCACAAGTGATTTTCTGAAGTGATTTTTAACTGATGTTTTGTAACATGAAAATCACAAGTGTTAGATATTCAGAAAATCACAAGTGATATTATGAATATCACTGAATATCACTTGTGATATTCAAAAATGTAAGAAAACGGACAAATACGTATGAAAACGGACTAAAACGTAAGAAAATCACAAGTGGTTATTCTAAATATCACTTGTGATATTCAGGAACGTATGAAAATGGACGAAAACATAAGATACGGACGAAAATGTAAGAAAACGGACGAATACGTATGAAAAATGACAAAAATGTATGAAAGCGTAAAAACACATCTGAAAACGGATGAAAATGAAAGAAAACGGACGAAAATGGGCAAAAGCTTAAGAAAACGGACGAAAGCATATGAAACCGTAAAAACACGTCTGAAAACGGACGAAAACGTATGAAAATGGACGAAAACGAATGAAAATGGACCAAAACGTATGAAAACGAACGAAAACGTAAGAAAACGGACAAAATCGTATGAAAATGAACAAAAATGTAAGAAAATGGATGAAAACATAGAAAACAGACGAAAACGAACGAAAACATATGAAAGCGTAAAAACACGTCTAAAAACGGACGAAAACGTATGAAAAATGGACGAAAACGAAAGAAAACGGACGAAAACGTACGAAAATGAACGAAAACGTAAAAAACGGACGAAAACGAACGAAAACGTAAGAAAACAGACGAATTCGTATGAAAACAGGCGAAAACATATGAAAACGTATGAAAACCTATGAAATCGAAGAAAAAAAAAGTTTATTAAAAAAAGATTAATAAAATGTGGGGAAAAAAACGCATGGAATAAGGTTTACATATTTATATCTTAGGTTAATCCCCACCATTCAATCAAACTAGATGGATGATGGGGATTTGTCCCTTGGTAAAAATAGGTATTAATTTTTCAAATTCCTCTTATCTTTTGGATTAAGAATAGGTATAAATCTTTCAATGTATCTTTGTTTGCTTGGCGGTGTAATCCTAAGTTAGCTTGTTTGAGCCGAAGCACTAAAATGTGTCTTTTTCTCTCGATGCTAGTGTCTTGTTAACTAAAGTTTGATTAATATACTCCCCCCCCCCTGTGGTTTAAGAAAAATATTAATACACAGTTGCGCATTTTCAACTTTGATTGCTCTCATTGTCTACACGCTTTCGAGTATTAGTCTTTGATCACCCCCTATCATCTTTCTCGTGTTTGACATGGACCATATCCGAGTCATGTCAACCATATCCATGCAGAGTGTAGACAGAGGTTCAAGTTTTCATTGTAACACTCTATGCTCTTTATTGTATTTGCTCGCTTAGCTTTTTTTAATAAAATCGCCATTCATAAAAATACTTTATTATTAGAAATTTAGAATCAATTAAATTATCATATCCATGGCACAGAAAATAAAATTTTGAGCTAGTACTTTGTCAATTTCTTTAAACTGTATAAGCTATTATCTTTTATATGTGAGTTGCAAGGTTAATTTGTGTGAGAAACTGGGATTAACCATCACATTTAACACTGGATCCGAATTATCAATTATCCGGTGTTTCACCACCCATTCGCTTTTGACCCGTAACTTTACAATATCCGACACAACTACCACAACCACCAAAAAATAATAACCTATTTTATCAAAACCGTCTATTCAATCCTCCGTAAAAACAACTAACCAAATCGTCCACTCCAATCACTAAATGTTTTGTATCATCCTACTATGGATTCATCTTTATGACAACTGGCAAAATAGGGAGCTATTTAAAAACCGCATTACTTTAAAATTTACTGACTTTGAAATATTTATAAGTCTATTCGCGATAAGTTGTAAACTTTAAATCGGGATTTCTTAAATTCGTNAGATTCGTGATCGATTACAAGCAACTAGGGATAGGCAGAAAAGTTACGCCGATCAGAGACGTAAACCCCTGGAGTTCTAGGTTGGAGACAAAGTGATGCTGAAAGTCTCACCTTGGAAGGGAGTGATACGTTTCGGAAAACGTGGGAAACTTAACCCCCGCTACATTGGGCCGTTTCTTATTTTGGAAAGAATCGGGCCCGTAGCTTATCGGTTGGAGTTACCACAGGAACTAAGTAAGGTTCACGATGTATTTCATGTGAGTAATTTGAAGAAGTGTCTTTCTGATGAAACCCCGGTGATACCGATGAAAGATATTCGTGTTGATGAGAAATTGAACTTTGTGGAAGAACCGATTGAGATTTTGGATCGAGAGATTAAGCGACTCAAGCGTAGTCGCATTGCGCTCATCAAGGTTCGTTGGAATTCCCGTCATGGACCGGAATTTACGTGGGAATGTGAGGATGAGTTTCGAAAGAGATATCCGAAGCTTTTCACTTCGTAGATGATTTGTTCCGAGAGAAACCCGGGACGGGTTTCTTCTAAGGCGGGGAGGATGTGACAACTGGCAAAATAGGGAGCTATTTAAAAACCGCATTACTTTAAAATTTAATGACTTTGAAATATTTATAAGTCTATTCGCGATAAGTTGTAAACTTTAAATCGTGATTTCTTAAATTCGTGGTTTCTATGGATTATGAATTGGAATTTATGAATTTGATATGGAACATATGTGGTGATTTATTTTTGAGACTGTAATTAGGCACTATGTTGACTCCGACACTAGAAAAACCTAACGAGTTAAACCTTTTGAATAATAGTCGCGTTTAAACGATAAGAGAACGTTTTACTCTTTATATGAGTCGGGAAGTGTCTTGGGAGTAAATGGTGACTTATAAAAATATATTTCGGCGACGTTTAATATTTTTGAAAATAAATAAGCGTGTTACGGGAGACCGGTTAATAAAATTCACCTAAACTAGAAAGTTATTGTGGCTCATTTTGGAAACATGGGACTTTAGGGACCAAAGTGTAAAATTCGGGTATATTAACCCTTCCCTAACCCTAGCCTCATTCATAAATCTAAAAACATCACCTTCTTTCTCCCTCTCTTGTTCGCCGCCGGTAACCACCCACACACCATCACCACCACCGGCCTCCAAACGTCACCGCCACCACCATTCAAACCCCCATCATCTCCTCTTCTCGATCTACTACTACACGCGCCCCAAACACTCCCTTTCCATCACGTTAACTCGCAAAAATCGTCACCTTGTTCTTGTTTTCGAAGCCTTGTCACGTCGTGGTCTTTCACATCGAAGGTGAGACGAGTTTTGACTCGTGTTCCGGTTAAAAACGTGACTCTTGGGTCACGAATTTGGGTTTCCTTGTGGATTCGTGGTTAATAACACAAAATACTATTTGGGTTTTGATTTAAAATGGTTAAATAGAAGTTTGGTATCCGGGTTTTTGATTTAGTTGTGGGTTCGAATGGGTAACCGAGAGCTAAAGCCCTCGGCTTGAATTTCTTCTTCGAGCTCGATTGGTTGTAGATGGGTTTAGTATTTGGTTTTTGGTTTTGATTATGTGGGATTATTGTTATTATGTTTTGGAGGGTTAAAACCCCTTGTGATGTCGCTTGGTACATGGCCGACGACCCCTAGGGGCTCGGTTTGGTTTGGCTCGAGCTCACTTGAGCTAGCCGAGACCATAAAGGTCTCGGGTGGGACCCACGAGTCTCATTTGATAGTTGTTGACCCGGGTTGACTTGGTAGGTTGACCCGTGGATTTGATACTTGAGATGTTAGTCGAAGTGTATTAATGGGATTGTGGAGATGTGGATTATTGGACATTGGTTTGGCGTGACGAAATCACGTTGACTTTCTAGTCAACGAATGGTTTCGGCAAAAACGCCGTGACACTTGGACTTGGACAATGAACCGAGAGTAATGACTCGGACATGTGACCATCACTTATAACTCAATAAAAATAATGATCGCGTGAATAATAACACTCGTAATACTATTATTAATAATATAGACGTTTATATAAATATATAGACGTGAAAACGTATATATAATTATATAAGTGCGTATATTAAAAATAAAACTATCACGAGTAACATTATAATAACGTAATGATATATATTATACTATAAAAGTAGTATAATAAATGTCGAGGACGTTATTATGGTTAAGTAATTATAAACGTCGATATAATAGTAACGTTGAATGATTTTATTTAATAAAATACTTTCTTTTTGGAAATAAAGTGGAAAACTCACGAGTTATACGGGATCGGGGTCACTTGAGTCCAAGTGGGCCACATCATTTATGTTGCGACTTTTGTGCTTGTCACGGATATGTGACGTTACTATATTCGTTTTCTATAACTACGTAACTTATTTAATCGACGGGTTAAATAGGATTTATTTAGTTATATAAAAGGAGTATATTAATGGATATTGTATCCTACGACGCCCATAGGTTGTGGTATGTGTACGAGGTTTACGAGCTACTAAATATCTCGTGAGATTTATCAAATTGACAAATTTGGTAAGGTTGACGAAGTATTTAGGGAACTTAGTAAATTTAGAAATATACCATATAGTATCCTACGTGCTATGTGATTTAGATTTTGGGGGTAATCTTGGAATAATATGTTAGGTAAATAAATTGAGGAGAGTATCATGTCGACGGATTTGGTAGACTTCGGTAATTTATTTAAGTGATATATTAGGTCAATATTGAACCCATAAAGTTTACCATCGTGTCTTTTAGACGTGACTTCTCATTTGAGTTGTGTCAACCCAATGGATGCCAAACACCAAACTAACATTTAAACGATACGAGAAATGGATTTTGTAAAGGAAAAAGAAATACTCTTGGGATTGGGAATATTCGATTTTTTAAATATCGAGCCTGAAATGAGTTTGTATTGTTAGGAAGTGTCGAGTCTGTAGTTGCTGTCTTTTGAGTTGAGATACATCTTATCACTACCGATTTCTTTTGCTGATTACTGGACTTGAGGTGAGTCATAGCCCCACTTTTACTCTTGAACTTTGTTTTCAATACTT
>LBNU01011713.1:42468-53370 GCA_014162995.1 Artemisia annua | reverse complement strand
TGTCTCTAAGGCCATTTGAAGGGGTATTGTGACTGTTTTGAAGGGTCACCATGTGCCTATATATAGAGGACGAAATTTTCACTTTGGATTCATCAAAAACACACAAACATCATCTATTTCCATCATCATAACATAACCGATTCGCTAGATTCAAGTTTCATACTTGAATTGATTGTTGTATCCTCTAAACAGTTCGTACTAGATAGGACGAATTTCTGTTTAAGGACACTGCTTATCGCAGGCCTCAATCTGTTGTTGTAATCTTACGATTACATACAAAACAATTTGTATTACGATTATATTATTCCTAACAATAAGTACCTGATTTTTACCTGGGATGAACACCCAACACCCACAGTCTCAATTTTCTTGCATACATTTTTTTGGTGAAACTATGAATATATATTACTAGTAGCACTTATTATATGACAATAAACCCAGAAACTGCAACAATTCCACCAACATGCTACCAACAAATACTACTCATGCATTCCCTTAAATATCACCAAAGATGGCCTAAAGCGCAAGACTACATTTCCAACACCTATGACAGCTAAACAGAGAACCATATAGTGTAGTTTCCCTCCTTACCTCACACTACAGATTCAAAGAAATTATCATAGGAGGGCACATCTAGTACAAACGACACATCCATTCTCAATTGCCTATTTACATCTGCAGACTACATTTCCATAGTCAAGCACATACCCTTATCACCAAAATTGGCAGAACACCCCTACCCTCACAAATATAGGACAAAAATGAGTACAGAGCAAGGCATCATCAGCAGAAATAATAACAACCAAAGGGAGGAACCATACCATCCACTAAATTTTTAGAACTAAGACATAAACATGTTCAAGAAAACTGGCAAGAAGATAGAAAAAGAACCTTGATTCAGGTATAGAGGGCCAAATAAAATTACCTTTGACTGCTAAGCGACCCGATCTCACTGATAGCATATTTCTTCTCAGTTTTATCATGATAAGACCACTGTCTGTAATAATATATACGTAACTGTTTAGAAAATTTGTAGTACTTCCCATTAAAAAGTGAAACTGTGTACATAGGCTGTACAACAGCTACATATGAGATATAAATATACCTCATTATTTGATGTGGTTTGTGTATCCTCTACCTTGTTATCCTCTATCATTGGATCTTACATCTAGAAAATTTAAACATATATCAGACATCAAACATTTCTTCCCATTTTCATCAAGATAAGACATCTATCAATAAAACAAATGTGAATAAATATTTAGAAATTCTGTAATACCTCCTTTTAAACTGGTAACTGTGGTTATAGCTACACAAAAACTACATATAAGATATAAATATACCTTTTAATTATTGAATCGGAACCATTTCCCAATAGTTGAGTAGAGATACTTCTTCATTGTCCGCTTTTCCGTATTATCTTCTACCTGTCAAATTTGAACATATATCAGACATTATTTGGCCATTTTTGCCCCAACCTCCATTTCAAAAGGCGATGAAGCGAATGCTGTGGGAAACCCATTAAGTAGAATGCATCTCACATCTTACATGCTTCCCATGTGGCATCTAAATATTAAATCAATTCTTTTGGTAGTTCACTTTGTTAGTTTTAAATAAATTTCAAATTCTTTTAGCAGTTCATCAGATTATTAGATAATAACCAACATTTTGGATCATGATTGATTATAACGAGTCTTTTTAAATTTGGAATGAAGATAATGTAAGTAACTAAATTTAAAGCAAAAACAACATTGGCTACAATTAGTTTCATACTTTCTATTGAAATTTATCTTTTAGCCTTAGTTAAAGTTTCATGTAATTAAAAAAGTAATCCATTTTTGTATTCAGTTTTGAATTCCGCATATTTCCCAGTGTTTTTTAGAGATTTTCCACAGTTATTTTGTTTGTTTGCTTAATAATGGGGATTTGGCGCCAAAATTCAATTTTGGGCATAATTGGAGATTAGTTAATTGTAGTCATTTGAATACTTAGTATTACATTCCTGTGAGTTAATTGTCAACTGGTGACGATTAATTGATATTTTCACTTCAATTTTCATTTTCCCCAAATTGTATAAAACCTAACTCAAAAATGAGAAATAAGAGACAAACTAGACCACCTCAAAAACTTGCTGATTCGGATTACTCTGTAAATAATACTAAAAATAAAAGTCAAAAAACTGTATCAAAAAAAGGATCTGATATTGATGTTGTGAATAAAATGGGAAGTGTGGGTGAAGGGGCTAAATGTGAAGGAAGTAACAGGAGTTTAGAGGATACTGGGGCTAGTATGAATGGGAAAGAGGAAGGAGATGAGTGTGAGGGTACTGAGAATGTGGTTACTGAGGTTGTGATTAATGCAGATGTGAATGAGGAAGGAGACAAGTGTGGGGTTACTAAGAATGTGGATACTGGGGTTGAGGATACTACAATTGTTAATGAGGTGGTTCATGAAGAGAGTGCAGTTCAGCAGAAAGAGGTGAATGGTGAAAAGCTTGATGACAAGGTTCAGAATAGTGCAGTGAGGAATAAGTCATATGCAGCTGCTACAGGTAATTTGAATGGTTTGAATAAAAAGCTTTTTGCTGTGCCTACTGAGGTTGATGAAGATGGTAAAGAATATGTGATTTTTGATGATATTATGATTGATGAAGGATGTAAAAAATGGGAATTAACTCTTTGTGGCTATTTTGTTGGGCATAATATGACTGTTAATGAGCTAAGATACAATTTAAGAAGAATGTGGGGGAGGATGGGGTTTAAGGATATAGTTGATGTGAATAATGGTGTTTACTACATGAAATTCCATAATGAAGAAGGGTTAGATGTTGTGGTTAATAGTGGTCCCTGGATGGTAAGCAATAAACCATTCTTTGTTCAGAAATGGAATTTACATATGTGCTTAGATAAAAGAGAACCAGATGTTTTACCTGTGTGGATTAAGCTTTGTGATGTTCCTCTTGAGGCCTGGACTACACATGGGATCAGTGCACTAGCTAGTAGGCTTGGGAACCCTTTAGTAATGGATAGTGTTACATCTGATATGTGTAGATTAGGAGTGGGAAGAATTGGGTATGCTAGGGTGTTAGTGGAGGTGTCTGCAAAGAAATGCTTACCTGAACTAATTGAGGTTGTATACAGAGATAGAGATAAGACAGAAATTTGCAGGAAGGTTGTTAAGGTAGTTACAGAATGGATTCCATCAAGGTGTTCTGAATGCTGTGTGTTTGGGCATTCAGATAAAAGTTGTGGTAAAATTGTTAGTAATGAGAAGCAAGAAATTGGGGAACAGCCTAAAGAATCTGAAAAGGAAAGGAACAAGGTGAATGTTGGGAATGATAATGAAGGTTATGAAGAAGTTAGATATAAGAGAAATTATGGGGGTTGGAACAATAATAGGACACAAAATTTTAAACAAAATACTCAGTTTCAAAGAAAAGGGGAGTATATGAATAAAAATAAAACAACTCATCAAGTTATGTATCAGAAGAAGAAACATGATGTGAAGCAAGATGATACTAGTAAAAATCAAATACCAGTGAAGGATAAAACCCCTGTTAAGGAAGCTGAAAGTACAAGTAATAAGGAGGAAAATAACAATAAAGATAAAGGAAGCAATAATAGTAGGGGAGCATGGAGTGTAAGGGGTGAAATTTTGGATGCTTTTAAAAGATCTGCTAATAAGTATGCTATGTTAGATCCTGATGGTAGTGATAATGCAACAATAAGTGGTTCTAAGGAAGCAAAAGATGGATGTTCTAATGAAGAGAATGATGTGTATAATGATGAGAATGGTATTGCTCAATGTATGGGAAGTGATGATATTGAAGGAAGAGATAAAGGAGTCCTGAATTAGATGGAGTTCAAAATTGGATGCTAGAATATCAGAGGGTTGAGTACCTCTGATAAGCAAAAGGAAGTGAGGAATTTTATTGAGAATGAACATTTAGGTATATGTGCTATTATTGAAACACATCTTAAAAGGAAAAAGTTGTTTAAGATTGGTGATAGTATTTTTAGAAATTGGAATTGGGTTCATAATATGAATCACTGTGATAAAGGGTGTAGAATCATGATTGGATGGAATGGTGATCTTATGAATGTGAATGTGGTGCATTACTGCAAACAAGCTGTTATGTGTAAAATTGAAACTATCAAAGGTAATTTGAATTGGTTTTGTACCTTTGTGTATGCTGCAAATGGGGGTAATGAAAGGAAGGAGTTATGGAGGGAGCTAAGTATGTATCAGAGGTTGGTTGGAGACAATCCATGGGTTATGATGGGAGATTTTAATGTTACTCTTGAGCCTTGTGAACACTCTACTGGAAGCTCGAATATGACTAAGGATATGTGTGAGTTTAAGGATTGCATCAATTTGATTGAAATGGAGGATATTGCAAGTACTGGTCTGTTCTTCACTTGGACAAAGAATCTTTATAAAGCCAAGATTGGGGACAAAACTGGTGTACTAAAGAAGCTGGACAGAGTAATGGGCAATGAAGATTTTGTGAGTAAGTATCCTCAAACACATGCTATGTTTCTTCCTTATATAATATCAGATCATAGTCCTGTTGTTTTGGTTATGCCTAATATAGTGCAGACCAGGAAAAAAGCGTTTAAGTTTGCTAATTTTGTGGCTGAGAAGAATGGTTTTATGGAGGTGATTCATGAAAATTTGGGTGATAGGATTCCTGGATGTCATATGTTTTCTCTTGTTAAAAAGTTAAAAATGCTTAAAAGTCCTCTGAAGAAACTTGCTTGGGAAAATGGTGATGTTTTTGAAAATGTGAAAAATATTAGAAAAGAATTGGAAGATATTCAAGGTAAGATTGATAAAAATCCTAATGACAAGTTGCTAAGAGAAGAAGAAAGTATAATTCTATTGAAATATAGTGATGCAATGAGAATAGAGGAGCAACTATTGTATCAGAAGGCAAAAGTAAAATGGTTGAGTTTGGGTGATAGGAATAATGCTTTTTTTCATAGAACTTTAAAAAGTAGAAGTCATAAGAAGAGGATAAGTGCAGTGCATGATGAATTGGGGAATAGATTTGAAGGAGATGAAGTGGCTGCTCAATTTGTAAAACACTTTCAACAGTTCTTGGGCAATAATATAAATGTTACTAATCTTCCTGAGACTCTGTTCATCAACAAAATTAATCATGATGAGGCAGAACATATGGTCAGGGATGTGAGTGATACTGAGGTGAAGAAAGCCATGTTCCTTATTGATGATAATAAGGCTCCTGGGCCAGACGGATTCTCTTCATTGTTTTATAAAAAAGCTTGGGATATTATTGGTAAGGAAGTTTGTTTAGCAGTGAGAGAGTTCTTTGATACCGGGAAGATTTTGGGTGAGATTAATTCAACACTGATTGCTCTGGTTCCTAAAATCCAAACAGCAGCTAAAGTGTCTGATTACAGGCCTATAGCTTGCTGTAATGTTATATACAAGTGTATTAGCAAGATCATCACAGAAAGAATAAAGAAGAGTCTTGGGAAGCTGGTTAGCAACAATCAGAGTGCATTTATTCCAAATAGACAGATACAAGACAATATTTAGATTTCACAAGAGTTATTGAAGGGGTATGGAAGAAAGGATGGTCCAAAAAGGGTTGCCATGAAGATTGACTTGCAAAAAGCATATGATACTATAAACTGGAGTTTCTTGGGCAATATCTTGAAAGGTTTTGGGTTTCATGAAAAAATGATAACATGGATAATGAGTTTTGTGACCTCTACATCATTTTCTATAAGTGTTAATGGGGAAAGTTGTGGGTACTTTAAAGGTGGAAGAGGACTTAGAGAAGGGGATCCTATGTCCCCTTATCTGTTTACTCTTGTCATGGAAATTCTCAATCTGCTCATGATTAGGAAGATAGAGGGCAACAACTTGTTTCAATACCATTTTGGGTGTAAGAAGCTCAAAATTACCCATGTCTGTTTTGCTGATGACTTATTGATGTTTTGCCATGGAGATAAACAGTCAGTTCAGATTATTAAAGAGGTTATTGAAGAATTTGGAGCTATTTCAGGCTTGCTTCCTAATTACAATAAAAGTACTGTTATTTTTGGGAGTATGAAGACTGAAGATCAGCAAGAATTGTTAAATGTGTTGCCTTTCAGAGTGGAAAAGCTGCCTGTTAAGTATCTTGGAGTTCCATTAGTTACTAAGAGAATTGGTATAAAAGAATGCAAGAGTCTAATTGATAAAGTAAGGAGCAGAGTCTTGAGCTGGAAGAACAAATGTTTGTCATATGCAGGAAGGCTTCAACTTGTGGCTTCTGTCTTGGAATCTATACATGTATATTGGGCTACTGTGTTTCTATTACCTCAAGCAGTCATTGATGATATTAATAGCCTTCTTAAAGGGTTTTTATGGAATCAAAATGATAAAGCTAATGGGAGAGCAAGGGTGGCATGGAAGAAATTGTGTAAACCCAAATCTCAGGGTGGGCTTGGCTTGAAAAATTTGAGTATTTGGAATAGGGCAATGATTGTTAAACATTTGTGGCATGTGGCAGTGGATAAAGATTCCATGTGGGTAAAGTGGGTCAATACTTATAACAGCTTAAGGCTAGGAAAGTGTGGGAATTAAATGAAGAAAGCAATGACATTTAGGATGTGATAGATAATGTGCTTAGAAGAGGGGTGAGGTGAACAAGACATATGATGTCAAACTGGTATGGTGCTAATACATCTTATGTTGGTTTGATTCATGTCTGTTTCAGTTGGTGCTACTATAGTGAATTCATTTACATAACAGAGATCTTTATGATTAGCTTAGAGGTTCAATGCAAAAATGACTGTGGAGTTTAGTGGTGATGAAGAAGATTAACTACAGTTGATAGATTAAAGAAGAAATAAATTATAATAAAAAATAATATATAGAAAAATAAAAATGAAAAGTAGTAAATTAAAAAAAAGTAACTTATGAAAAACATAGAAAATTAAAATATTAACATTTATAAATTAATAGTTAAATCTAATAATATAATAATATATAACTAAATAAATGATATAAATAAATATATATATTAATTTAAAATAAATTCTAACAAAAAATATAATAAATAAAAGAAAGATATATGTATAACATATATATTCTAATTAAAATTAAATTAAAAATAATTATATTATATATTATTATTTATTATATTATAATATATTATTAATATTAAGACATATTTAATTTTATATATTTAATTATCATAAAATTATTTTATTATATAATTTATTATATATAAATCATATAATATATTTTCTAATACTAATATTTATATCAATATTATATTATACTGTTAGTAATTTATTTATATAAGTATTTTTGTCCCCCGGCGATGGCCTCCGAGGCGGGGTCTTCTCCATTTCCCTAGCCCTCACCACAGATACTGCATATTGAGGTTGAATCTGGAAAAAAGGATAGATTAGTTTGGAAGAAGTAATGATGGGACTATATGCAAATTTCATAAGGCAACATATTGTTGATTTGTGTGAGATTGGTGAGATAGCTATTTGGCACAAATTAATAATGGTTTTCTCAAAAATATACCCAAAGATGAATTCATATTTGGTTACTTGCCCAGGAGGAACTTCCTACTCAAGATAGAATTAAAAAATGGGGGAGTTATGATTTATGGTATGGTCTTTATGCTATGGAGATATTGATTCCCATGACCAATCTTATTTTTCAAGTGGCCATTACTCAAATCAGCCTATGGAGTGAGATGTTGCAGAAGCTTAAAATGTCCAGATGCATGGTTCTATGTTGGGGAGGTGTGATGAAAGATTGCTGGTTTTATATGGTAATTCTATAGGAGTGTGGTTAGAAGATTGGGTTTTGGCAGCTTGTGTGTAACTTAGTTTGGCAAGAAAGAAATAACAGTTATTTGGAGATATTAATAGAAGTGTGGATGACATATTCAGATTTTTTGTTGACACTGTGAAATGAGATGGCAAGCTTGAGATGAAAAATCCAATGCTGTTAGTCGATACTGAAAAGATGGTAAAGCTTAAGGTGGTTCCTGAGAATGGATAATGGTATTATCTGAATATAGTGAGTGTGTATAAAAAGGAGATAGTATGTTCTGTTGTGTATTAATGATGATAAAGGGGAGTTTTGGGATGGCTTGGTTTACAATGGCAGTAATACAATTTTACAACAAGATTCTTTCTAGCCAGGCCATTACAAGTGTGAAGTATACCTTGTTCTTGGAGTCCTTATCTGAATGACTGTACTATTTTTAGCCTCATAGTGATTCTATTTTGGCCCTTGGGAGGAACTAGATAGCTATGGTTGGTTAATAGGAGGTCTATCAGGTAAAGATGTACCATACAGGAAGGGCTTCCCTTGTGAAGGGTAAAAATGGTCTTGGAGGGAATGCAAAAAGTATAGAATTGAAGTGATGAAAGATGGCACTTCATGTTCTATGCTTGCATTCCCACCAGGAGGTAAGGTTGGTCATCGATGGAGGGAGTGTTGGTTCCTGTGCCAACTGAAGCCTTACTTAGGAGGGAAATGTAAGTTGTTATGGCAGAGGCCCCCCCCCCCCCCCCCCCCCATTGGATGGGGAAATGGGTACCTAGTGATGCCATCTTCAATTTCACCAGTCTACTGTGTTGGCAGGGTGATGGATTGGTGGATTGGAGGATGGAAATGTAGCTAGATGGTAAGGTGCATTATATGGTGAACGATTCTATGAATGGATGTGGATGTTGTTTATTGGTGAAATGGATTACTGATCAGGAATGGATTTATATGCAGACCACTGGTATGATATTGAAGTTCAGATATTTGTGATGTATGGTCCTGTGTTATCAGATAGAGTAGTATTAGATCTTGTATTGTTCATAGTTGCTGCAGTAATTATAGATTTGGTATGTCAATCTTTTTGTGTTTTATTTTCTGGATGTATATCTTTGGAAGTTTAATATAAGTTCACCTTGCACAAAAAAAAAAAAAAAAAAAAAAAAAATTGTGTTTAGGGCTTTTGTTTAGAACTTTTCATTATTCATCTCATTCGACCAAAGTTAATTGAAATTATACTAAGATTTGTGATCAATTCGATTTATGTTGTGTTGTTGATAATTTCGAGAATCAAATGTGCTTGAAAAATGATGACGGCGCAGCGTACCGTGAGTGGTGCCATGGTCGCTTGCGCCGTGATGGCCAGCCCACGCGGTGGCTTCTTTTTTTTATTCCCTTTTTGATGGGTTTGTTTGTGTTTGTTTGTTATTATTTTTTCCCCATTTTTGATGGGTTTGATACGTTATGTTTGTGTTTGAGTTTTTTTTTTTGTTTTATTATTATTATTATTTTTTTTTTGTGTTTGCAGGCGGCTGGAAGCAAGGAGGAAGAAGAAGTAGGTTATATATATATAATGAACACAAGCACATTTGTTCAAAAGGCTATACAATGAAAAAGTAAAAAAATATATATATAATTTATTCCCTTTTCTAGGGTTTGTTCATATAACATGTGGTTAGATTCATGAGACTTTTAATTTCCGCCTAACTCGTTCTAAGGCATGCTATCCAGTGTTTTAAAATCCAGGTCTTGAATCGATCCAATCGAGTCACCGGGTCACTGAGTCACCGGTTCAACTGGTTTGACGGCCGTGTTAACCCGGCTTTTCATTTACGTAGATTGCAATATTTCGGCCACCAAACAATGATAATACCTTTAATATTTAGTATCAAACATACATAAAACCTAAAACAATTTAATAGCAATCATTTATAAAGCATATATTATACAATACACATACAATTCAAAACACGTACAATTCAATACACATACAATTCAAGGAGAATACAAATTTTAAACCTAAAAACAGCATGATCCACCCTTACAATCAATCGAAACTTATCTTATTTTGTAACATAAAACTAAAAGAAAAATATCAACTAAGGCCAACCTTTGTAAACCGTGTTTGACCTGCGTCATATGAAACTCGACGGTTAAAAGTCGGTCTTGAAGCCTCGAAAAACCGGTTCATTTTTGGCTCGTTGAATAAGCCAAAAGCATTCTAACTGGCTGGGTCGAACCGAGTTTTAAAACAGTGATCATAAAATAATATAAGAAGAACATATCTATTTTCGGGTTTATTAGGGTGTTGATGCATGGTCAAGGGTTTGAAGACGACTGTGTCGGGTTGAATAATTCTTTGCGTAAAACGATTGGGAGTATTATGATTTTGTTTGCATTATAAATTTTTATAAAAACTTTTATTATAAATGTTTAATTTAAAATGTAAAAAAATTTGAATTTTAGTAATAAATTTACTTTAGTTTTCTTAATATTGGCTGTTTGATAAAATATTATGATTTAGCGCTGAGTGAATCAACATGCTGAATCAGACACTGAATCAATATGATTATGAATGAAAATGATTGTTTGATAAAAGAGCTAATATTTTTACTTTTATTAATTTAACATATGAACTCTTTATTTGATAAATATTTCAAGCCAAAACATTTTTATTTTGCAATAAGGAAAAAGAAATGCTTGATGAAACAAATGAAATGAATTATATATTATATCATCCAAAAATATAATAAGGTAATATGTAAAATTCTCTTCGTGATAAAACATAAATAAAATATTAGTTCTAAGTCTAAAAAATAAAGTAATCAAATGAAACAAGCGAAGTGCTACGTATAGCTTTTGGTGAATAAATAAAGTCACTAAGAGCATTCGGTGTAGTGAAGAGTTCAAGCTCTTCGTTTGGGCCCCACTGGTGCCACATCACCTCAACACCTCTTCACAACTAACCACCTCCCCACCAACAACTAACCTCAACTTACTCATTTGGGGCCCACCACCTACACCTTTATTTTTTTCCCACTCACAAAAAGAAAAAAAAAAAAAAAAAAAAAAAACAAGGTACAAATGTCAGAAAAT
>LBNU01011713.1:23062-41856 GCA_014162995.1 Artemisia annua | reverse complement strand
GGGGGGGGGGGGGGGGGTTGGTGAAGAGGCATGAAGAGCCATGAAGAGGCTCCACTTAAGATTGGCGAGGTCCTCTTCGTTGCTATACCCAGTCCTCTAAATGGCATAGCTACCTTCCATGCATGGGCCATACAGTACTTAACTACTGTAATCCATTTAGCATCACTTTTATGTCCACCAAACAACAATATGTCTTCTACCGACTAGGTGGAAGGTGCTTCGTCATCCCATTCAGCAACTTTCAAACACCCTTAGTCGTTTGGTGGTAAGAGACAAATTGACGTGACGTCAACGCGGTAAGCACTCGGTCACCACTACATACTACTACTAAATATTTTAGTCGTTTAGTGTTCTTAATGTCCTATGGATAGATGACTGATTAGAAAATTAATTAAAACATATAAAAAATAGTTTTTTCAGCGACCTAAATCACCTAATGATAGAAGACTTAGAGGTGTTCATATTCTAGTTTCACAGACTTTTCATCTAATCTCACATGGCTTCGAGTTCTTCCTCTAGCATTAACATGGCTCTTCCTAGGGCCAATGGTAGCAAATTCGATGTATTTTTAAGCTTTAGAGGCGAAGATACTCGTCATTCTTTCACTGATCATCTCTATAACGCGTTGAAGCAAGCAGGAATCCTCACTTTTAGAGACAGTGATGATGCTGAAAGAGGCGAAGAACTCAAGGAAGAAATCGAGAAAGCAATCAAAGCTTCAGATGCTTCGATTATTGTATTGTCTGGAAACTATGCAACTTCGACATGGTGCCTTGATGAGCTGTCTTTGATCCTCGACCAAAGGAGGGATTGCAATCATTTCGTTCTTCCGGTTTTTTATCATGTCGATCCTTCAAATGTTGCTAAACAAAAAGGATCATTCGAGATGCAGGCCGATCCTTCCAAACGACGCTGGACAGATGATAACGTTAAGCGGTGGAAGGCAGCCCTCACAGAAGTTGTTGGTGTCATCGGCATGACTCTTGTTGGGTATACATACTAATATTTTCTTTAGAATCATATAATCATAATCATACTTTGTTTAGTTAGGACCAAATGAAAAATAAAATTATATTAAGAAGAAACACCAACCACACATTACACATTCGAGATGCATCTATAGGCTATAGAAATGGATGCATCAAGTATCTGCTCATTAAATTTTGTGGCTAAAAATCCTTCTCACTCTTCTTATTTTATTTTTTCTTATTGTTGTAATTTATTTGTTTATTAAGCAATTGGATCAGATGATTGCGGAGATATCGGGTGTTTGGGTCGATTAATTACATTTTTCTAATGGTTTCTTATTTGTAAAGGTCACATATTTAAATTTGGTTCCTGTCATTTCTATATTTTAATGTCAAGGAAAGTCGCCAAAAAGAATATATAACAATCAAATTATATATGTATATATATATATAACATCCTTTGTTGATGTCAACGTCGCTAGCTGAGCTGCACAGTTTATGAGCTTGACTGCTTGAGAGTTATTTCTTCGGCTTGAACTTGAAAATTACTCTTCTGTTCGTTCGAGCAGCTTAAGACATTTACAGTTGAACTAATCTAAACATAATAAACTAGTTTAAATTTTTAATTCATCAAATTCACAAAGTACGGGATTCTATCCGAACAGGATGACTAACTTTTTTCTCGCAAAAATCGGTTTTTGAATCCTAGCAATGAAAACAAGGACCCACTCAGACTCATATAAGATAGATAAAAAAAAGTAATTGGGAACCGATTATAGACTTCATGTAGTTGTAAGTTTGTAACATATATTATCATCTGGTACGTTCAAATATTAATTAATTGTAAACACTTTTTCACCACATTTTATCAAACAGTTCCGAAGATTCTCCTGCTAAACTTGTTTATATATATTCCCTTTGTGTTGTACAGATCTGAAACTAAATTTATCAGGGAGGTTGTAGATACCATTTACAATAGACTTGATCGCAAACAAATTCATATTCCAGCCAACATAACAGGGATGGATGTTCGATATGAAGAGATCAATTCCTTGTTAAAGCAATCTGAAGCTCAGTTTTTAGTAATATGTGGCATGGCAGGAAGTGGCAAGTCAACAATGGCCCAGTACATAGTCTACTCAGAAGGTCAACAGTTTGAAAGCAATAGTATTGTGGAAAAAATCGGTAGTCGATGTAAAAACTCGCATGAAATGGTTGTACTACAAGAACAACTATGCAGTGATATTTCAAAGGGTAAGCAGGACAGAAGAATAGATACTGTTTGTAAGGGTACAGCTCATATTGAATTGCTCTTGAAAAAGACTAAAGCACTTATTGTTCTTGATGAAATTGTTGAAGAGCGACACCTGGAAGAATTACTTGGTTCTGCGGATATTAACAAAGAAAGCAAGATTATAATAACCGCAAATAATGATATAAGTAATTGGTTTATGTCCAAATCCTTGACATTTCAGACGTACATAATGAAATTACTGAATGATGATGAAGCATTAGAGCTTTTAAGTCTTCATGCCTTCAGATCAAAACTTCCGAAAGATGGTTACTCTGAGCTTGCACAACAAGTAGTACGGTATTGTGGTGGAAATCCACTGGCTCTTGAAGTCTTGGGTTCTTCTTTGTCAAAAAATGACACTATCACATCTTGGAATAGTGAATTGAGTTCATTTGAAAAAAGTTTTAATGATAGAATGTATGAGGTATTCATAAGGAGCTACAATTCGTTACCATCTTCCTCCGAAAAAGAGTTGTTTTTGCATATTGCTTGTTTCTTTGTTGGTAGTGATATGAATTATGTGGTTGAGATATTGGAGCCTGATTACGGTGCCGAATCTAAGATTAAAACACTAACTAGTAGGTGCTTTCTGTATGTTACACCAGACAACAAACTGATGATGCCTAGATTGCTTCAAGAGATGGGGAGAAGCTTAGTCGATCGAGAATCACGCATAATTTCCGAACGTACTAGAGTTTGGCGTAATAAGGACTCTTATGAAATCCTGAGAAGAAAAAAGGTAAGATGCTTCTTAAGTGTGTATTTAAGCTTACTTTCCACTTCACCTGTTATATTTCAAATAAGAGTTTATTTTCATTGTCATTGCTTGAAGAGCTCAAATACGATAGAAGGTCTAGCACTTGATATTCAAACGCTGATAAAAGAGGATGCATCTGAATCCAGACATATAAAAGAGGTATATTTTATTTCATACTCATAGGGAAAACATCTTTGAATATTGACGTAAATATAGTTTTTTTTACAGTTACCGACACTGGTGTTGCATGGTGTTGACAAGTTTTTTTCTATGTGATTCGTGCACCACTTTGCAATAAGATGTTAAAATCTTATGTTAATTGAATATGCAACACAAAAACTTAAATAGTGGCGGACTAGTACTATAAGTGACCGGTGCACAAAAAATGAAAGAAGATGCAATTTCATTAAAACAGTGGAGTTTAATAGAAATTTAGGTTTTTTTTACCTAGTAATGGCTAACTTAGCAAGTATTAGAAACACATCAGTTTTAGACCGGTGTATTTATGAAAATTCAGGACTTTTATACAAAAATTAGCACAGTACAGTTTGGTGCTAATCACACTTGGTCTGGGAGACGTGGGGCATGATGAACCGATTCCAGTATATAGATAAAACTCAATGAATTATTTAATTACTGGAGATGAGTTATATCATCACAAAAACACAAACACAAAACACACTTCTGTATTCCTGGTGTTTATCTTCACACAATACATATGTTTGAGATCAGCTCGGATATAGACACCATGCTTGCATTTTGATTTTGCCAAGTCAATTTCCATGAAATTCTCCGCATATCTCTGGTTTGACCATCCTTGTTTATTTTTAATGTTTTGGAATGAACAGCTTTCAACCGATTCACTTCAACGGATGGATCAACTGAAACTGCTCCAACTCAAGTTCGTGAAACTTAATGGATCCTACGAGGATTTATCAGAAAATTTAAGATGGCTCTACTGGGTTGGATTCAACGAAAGCACTGTACCTACTAACATATATATGGGGAACATGGTCGCTTTAGATATGAGCTATAGCCACTTGAAAGAATTTGAACCACCCATGGTAAGGTTTTGCTTTTTTATGGGGTGACCTTAATAAGTTTTAACTGTTTCATGGTCTTCATGTGAATGCACTGTACTAAATAAATCTTACTATTACTTTTGCAACAGTATCTTCCTTTCTCAAGATATTAAATCTGAAGGACTCACACAAACTATCAGAAATACGCAACTTCGACAAGATCCCTAATCTTGAGACTTTGATTCTCTGGAACTGTCACAATCTGCTTCATGTTTGCAGGACAATTGGAAATCTCAAAAAGCTTGCTTTATTAAACACGGCAGGGTGTGAAAAGCTGTTCATGCCAATAAGTACTTCTGGTGTAGAAAGTGCACTAGAGCTGTCATTTCCCTTGCCACGGTCATTGCAGCGAGTATTCTTCAACGATTGCAATCTTGAGTGCACCGACTATATTCCTCTGAGTTTCAGTGATCAATCATTTTTGCAATACATAAATTTGGCCAATGGTCATTTTGAAATCTTGCCTAGCTACAATCTTCTTATTAATCTCCGGGTCCTTGACCTGAGAAAATGTTCAAGACTTAAAAGACTTCTTTGTCTCCCAAGTACACTTGCAGAATTGTATATATATGACTGTAAGTCAATAGAGAAAATAACATTTAAATCAGGTCGGTTCACATTGCAAGAGTTTGGTTATGAAGGTTGTGTTATTTTGTCCGAAGTTGAAGGCTGGTTTAAACTGTTGTTGATAACCAAACTTGATGAAAGTGATCTGGGACACATGATTTGGCTTAAAGAATATCAATATGAGGAGGTGTGTCTGGTTGGTGATTATGAGCTCACCAAAGGAAGGAGTTGCCATCTCCAGGTTCTCTATGTCTATCTTAAACACATGCATAAGCATACTCAAGCATATCGAGATACCACCTGTTAAATTCTAGTATATGAATGACTAATTTTATTTATTTATTATTTATTTTTTTGTGTGTGGTGCAGATGTTGTATGAGTTCAATATAATGAGCACATCACTGCCTGACATCAAGCACCCAAAACTAACAACCGAGTATACCTCTCGATCCACGTCGTTGTCTTTTGACGTGCCTTTGTGTCCAAGGAGGTGTAGAATTAAAGGATTAAATGTAACTTTCAGATATACAATATCAGGCGACGATTGGGTATGGTTTGTTAAAATACGTACAACCAATAATGTTGATTTGATGTACAGTCCCAAAGTCTTTGGGAAACCTGGAAGTGGTAACATTGGTAAATGGCTTAGCTATTGGCCAATTGGAAACTTGTTGGATGTCGGAGATGTGGTTTATGTGTCTATTGTTGTCATGAGCGGGTTGGAAGTAGTTGAATGTGGTGCAAGCCTGGTGTACACTGATGACGATGTAGCGCGTGACACTATGGAAAATAAAACGGGATGGTTCAAAGCCTTTGGAGAAGACTTGTATCGATTTAAATTAAGAAATGGATCGTACTATCTTTGCCAGCACGATATCTACAAGTTAACCCAGGTTGGGAGACTCACTCCTGATTGGTTAAGTATTTTAGCTGGTTATACCATTGACGATACAGGTATGCACCTCCTTCCAAATATGATGTTGGGTTTTGGTAATCGAATCTAAGTTGTAAATAAACCGTTCATGATACCACATGTTGTTACAGAGGTACGGGGATGGAGAATGACCGGTCGACCTCAGCAATCGTACCAATCATTTATGGAACTGAAAACCATTAGATGCAACATCCATGGACCTGACACGGTAAACATATTTTTATATTTATACTAATTTATAATGATTTACTCCGTAACTCTTATTCCCACTCTTTGTGAATTGTGTCCCATTAACTTGATAGTACTATCAAGATACAATGTCAAAGGTAAATGAGTGGCAACACCTCAAAATATCTTTTAAAGAGATAGAAGTAGCAACTGAAAACTTCAAAACGCTCATTGGACGAGGTGGATATGGTTTGGTGTACAAAGGAAAACTCCTTGTGTCCGGAAAAGTGACCATGGTTGCTGTAAAAAGGTTGAATGAGCAGTTCGGACAAGGTTTAAATGAGCTTTTGACAGAGATTCAGTTGCTGTCTAGTCAACATCATCCGAACCTCATCTCTCTTCTTGGTTATTGTGATGAGGGAAAGGAGAAGACTATCATTTACGAATATGCAGAGCATGGAAGTTTGGACCAGTATATAAGGCGTAGTGGAAAAAGCACCTATACTACTCTTACGTGGTTACAAAGACTCAAAATTTGTGCTGATGCAGCTCGTGGTTTGGATCACCTACATAGTCATGTTGGAGGGCATCGAACGATCATCCATAGGGATATAAAAAGTTCAAATATTTTGATCGATGNCCGAACCTCATCTCTCTTCTTGGTTATTGTGATGAGGGAAAGGAGAAGACTATCATTTACGAATATGCAGAGCGTGGAAGTTTGGACCAGTATATAAGGCGTAGTGGAAAAAGCACCTCTACTACTCTTACGTGGTTACAAAGACTCAAAATTTGTGCTGATGCAGCTCGTGGTTTGGATCACCTACATAGTCATGTTGGAGGGCATCGAACGATTATCCATAGGGATATAAAAAGTTCAAATATTTTGATCGATGAGAACTGGGTTGGCAAAATTTCTGACCTTGGATTGTCCAAGTTAAGCGTATCAGGTTTTGGTACGAGTGTCATTGTTTCAAATGGTTGCGGGACACGAGGTTACTGTGAACCAGAATACTACACTACAGGAGTCGTCACCAAAAAATCTGATGTCTATTCTTTCGGTATTGTACTATTCGAAGTTTTATGTGGGAGGTTGTGCCTCATTGATTGCGATGATGGATTCAGGCTATCAAGCATATCAGCCAAAGAATACTACAAAAATAACAGCCTGGACAAGATTATTGATCATAGTTTAAGGGCACATATTGGCTCGTACTCCATGACCAAATTTGCAGCAATCGCATACAAATGCTTGAACAATGATCGGGAGCAGCGACCTGCCATGGATGTTGTCGTGAAAGAACTTGAGGAAGCGCTGAGATTCCTGGTGAGTTCTATACCTGATTTATTATGCAAGTGGAATTTAATATTACTGCAGTACTACAGCTAAAATAACATTAACACAGTCCATTAATTGGCATATAAGTATAGAACTTACAACTCTCAAAAGCTTAATAGTGATGCCAACCAAAATTTAACTCTAAATTAAGCCAAAAAGAACTTTACAAATGATTACTATAGCCCAAAAACAATAATCATAACACAGTTCAAATCTCTATGTATGCCCAGCAGATTCTTAAGAAAAACCATCACTTGAACACAAAATTTGGACTTGTGTCAATCAAATGAAACTAACTTTTTAGTGCACGAAAACGCAGAGGGTAAGATTGCGCCGATCTGCAAATGCCTTTTGATCAACTTTCTGAATCGTATTATTAAATATAAAACGGAACATATCATAATAATTATATAACTTTCTTTAACTAGGTGGTATGCTTTAGGATGTGTTAGGCATTTACTCTTTCTGTTGAATCCTTCAACTTCATTCATTCTTACCATAAACACATTTTTAAAGCAATATATGAATCTATTCAAAACTTTATAAGGGGTGTTTGGCCACGCTTGAATTGGGCTTATCCTTATTTTAAGTATCATAATATCATGTTTAGTGTTTGGATTAATTTATGTTTATAAGTTAATAAGTTCACGTGTTTGGTTTGGCTTAGATTACGAAATGAGCAAAAAAGACATTAAATATGAATCAACATGTTTTTATTCCTTTCGCATTTGATACTTTTGGTTTCTTTGCACCTGAGGCCGTGGAGCTCCTCAACAGAGTCCAACGAGTTATGCATAGCAATGTTATAACACCTAGATCTGCAAATATAGTTTTTAAAAGAATTGGCTTTGCAATTCAAAAAGGGCTAGCGGCGCAACTTGTTGCTCGTTTGCCTTGCACCTCTATGTAAATTGGAAGAATTATAAATTAAATAAGTTAGAATTTCAATCTAAGGGGGTGTTTGATTTCGACTTAACTGACTTAATAAGAAAAAAACTGAATTAGTTAAGTCATACGAAAAATGTTTGTTTGTGACTTAATAAAGACAGATGACTGAAAATATTAAGTAATAAAATTGAGGCTTTCTGCATTAAGTCACCTCTTAACTAAATATAACTTAATAAAAAAAATTAACAAACAAGCCCTAAGTTTAAGAAGAATCAGATTAAGTATAATTAAGGGTAATAATATTTTAATTTGTATAGAGCATGTTATATAAGCCCAACCACTCTTGAAAAAGCCACACTTTCAGTGCTTATAAAAACCTCTTATATAAGCTCATAAGCCTACTTATCTCTTATATTATAAGAGTATATACAAATTGGACAAATTGATTTTTCAATTGACCATTAGGAGAGGTCAATTTTGAACTCGAGTCTTCTGATTGGCTAATTGAAATTCAAAATTTGCTTCAGTTTAGCCAAACCTAACTAAATTTCATCAAACAAAATAAATATGTAAAAAAAAAATATGTGTCAATTATATAAAGAAAAACTAATTAAGAAAAGGAGGTGGTAATTAATTAATTTTTAGTTGTTAATTCTAAAATAAATTACAAGAACTTAAGTAAACTTATCAATTTTTTTTTGTTTTTTTAATAACTTTATAAATTATTAAATACCTTTTAGACTTCTTATTTCTTTTGGAAAAACATATATGTTGTTGTTATTAGTAAGCAATATTATCGTTATATATTAAATTAATGTCTATGCACGGAATTGTAAATATTAAAATCAAAGCACAAATTATTGTTATATGTAAATGAGTACACGAGATTGTACATACACGAATGACCTATGTTATTCCTCTTTTTGAGATTAAGTAAGAAGATCTGCAAAAGTATTTTCTTTACTAGTGGCGTTCAATAATGATTCATGTTATTCCTCTTTATAAGGTTAACCCGCGCGTGCATGATTTAAAAATTAAATACGGCTAAACTTATTATGAACAGGAATATGAATATTAAAATGAAGGAACCACCTCATGGGTCATTCTAATATGAAAATAAATACACAGGATTGTACATATAGCGGCGATGCATTTAATTACTACGTAGTATAAAATATGAATAAGGATATCTGGAAAAGCATTTTTTTCAAGGGTCATTACGTGTTATTAAACACGCATAATGTCTAGCACATGATATTGATATCAACAGTTATAAACAACATCAACCTCAACATCACTATCTTATACTCCATAACTATACCCCTGCCCTCTAATGTGATTTCTCATTTGATGTTAGAAGGTTGAACCTAGTTTTTGAATTTCTGTAGAAATAAGTTCTTTCTTTTCTCTAAATCCAGAATTTATCTTGTAATGAAATAATGCATGCTCCTGAAAAGTACCTATAGGGATAAGTTGCAATCATTTGTATAGTTTTATGTGAAATGAGTGTTTGCGTGTCTGTATGTAAAAGTAGCAATGTAGGTAGTTATGTTTCCTTCTAATGTGCTTATCGTTCTCTCTTCTCTATCAGGGTCAGCAGCGATTTGCACCATCGCCCTATAACAATCAGACAAGTGACAGACATTTGGAACCAAATTATGAGGTTTCTAAATACGCACCTGAAAGCGACCCTGGAGAAAGGAATAGCTTGATGCTTGATGGTCAGATAAATCAATCATTAGATAAGGCTAGTCGGCAGAACTTTGCTTCCGGGCCTAGGTTGGCATCAATTTTTTCAAACTTTGTACTAGTAATATATTTGCTAGTTGTTTACTGGAATTTCTTTTTTTTTTTTTTTTTTTTTTTTTAATTTTATTTATTTATTTATTTATTTATTTATTTTATCAGTCAGAACATAGATAAAGGTTATGACTATAATAGGGCAAATAGTAGATATGAAGATGCTGCGGATGACAATTACTTTCAACCTTCCCCAATGAATGATGGGGTTAATTCTTATGCTTTGGAAGGTAACAAATACAGTTAGGGGAAGTTGTCCTATAAAATTTCTTTTATGTACTTTAGTAGTAGAAGATTATTTACAACCGTGTNCTGCGGATGACAATTACTTTCAACCTTCCCCAATGAATGATGGGGTTAATTCTTATGCTTTGGAAGGTAACAAATACAGTTAGGGGAAGTTGTCCTATAAAATTTCTTTTATGTACAATAGTAGTAGAAGAAAATTTACAACCGTGTGTTCTTTCACGTGTTAGAGATGCTAACTAACTAGATGAGGCAATTTTGCCCTATTTTTCTATAAATGGATCAATTTAGGTTATGAATATCTGTAATTGGTCAAATGGGTTAAGCCAAAAATGTATTAAAGCTGGCTCCACATAGGTTCAAGTCTCAACTCTCAAGTGGGACAAAGGTTTATGGGTCCATGAGTTTGCCCTTCAAAAAAAAAAAATCAATTTAAATTTCTTGCATGTGGGTCATCCCATCCCAAATGACCGCTAAAGAATGACCCTTTTTGATCTGCAACCATCTTGGCATGTCTCCACCTACCTTTGGCCACCTAAAATGATAAAATCTTATCATATTGACTTCGGATAAATCTTGAAGTTTACTTACAGAAATTATCTTAGATAATGATCAGGAATATCTATAAATAACCGCTTAGGGGTGGCCTAGTGACAAAAGGGTATGTGATGTCTTAAGTTCAATTCCTGCTCAAAAGGGAGGGCTTGCGGTGGGTTCAAACCCTGTGGATTAGTCGGCCAAAAAGTCGGAAACCATGGTTACCCTTTAAAAAAGAATATCTATAAATAGGGGTTTAGGGTTGTATTTGTTATGTTGTATAATTTATTCTAGGAAAAATGCCCGAAATAGACCAGTTGCCCAGGGGCACAACACTATCTAACCAACTTTTTGGGGTTAGCTAAAAATAGACCTCGTTGCCCTTTTTTTTTGGGCAACTCCGGTAGGTGACAAGTGTCCCGGTTGTGATTATTAGGTAATGAGTCATTGGGCAACCGGTCTATTTTGGTAAAATATTAGGGCAACTGGTCTAATAATACGTGACACATGGCGACATATGGTTAGGTAGCACAAGTTGCCAAGGCAACTGGTCTATTTTTTTCCAGCCAAAAAAGGTTGGGTAGATAGTGTTGTGCCCTGGGCAACTTGTCTACTTCGGGCATTCCCTTTATTCTAGTATGACTCTAGCGAGCCAATGGACCTCTCGGACGTTGATTAATTTTAATTTTTGATTATTTGATTTACGGTTCGTATTCATTATTTTCTGGACTCGATTTTTATCAAACTGGTATAAGAGTAGTCAACTCTTAACTAAGGACTGACAAAAAGATTGAGATGCTCAAGATGGTGCAAGTCTGCTGTAGATGGACAATATGAACGGGTGGCTATCGCAACACATGTCGCAGTAGAGACACATAATGTAGTGATAGATTGAATGAGGCCAGGAACAGGCGATAAAGTCGATGATGGAATAAAAATTGACCCCTGGAATAGTTGTGGAGGAAGTATATTCATCGAGTCTAACTAAACGACACTTTTGTGTCATCGTGGGTTTGGTTGGACCTCGGGTGAGCGACTTTCTGCTCACTTATCATAGGGGTCACTCGATCCTTCGATCATTGGAATTATCACTTCCATGAATCAACAAGTTGATGCTCGATTGCCACATCTTCTGGTTACCTACCTTGTGTTCCCCCATTAGGAATTTCCGTCGCTCATTTGCGAACAGACTTGCACCACCTTGGCTTTGATACCCACCTTGAGAAAAGAATGCACCCGAAACGCAAATTGAATAAATGAATGCAGTAGTTTAGCCTACAAGCTCTCCCAATTGATACTAAATCAGTTTATCAAATTAGGCACAATGAAATTACAACTATAAAGCCTATTTATATTTTTATTGACTAGAATTCATTCCAGACTTTGATTTCTAATATTATCCATACAAAATACGGAGTAATATTCAAGGTCTATCATACTTGTCCTTTAAAAAGAAAGTAAATTATTGCTGCTGCGGATTTGAGCTGTTATAGATGCTAATACGTTATCTTTCTCACTAGAAGATGGCCCTGGAATAGATGGATTCCAAATTAGCGGGGATGCTAAACCAGGAGGTAAACTTTTAGCCTGCGGATTTCCGGTGCGTGGGACATCACTATGCATGTTTCAGGTACAAAGCATGCAAATTTTTAGCTAAAATATTCTATTAATTCTATCAGATAATGTGAGATTGATATGTTTGTCTCTCTGTCAGTGGATTCGTCACCTTCAAGACGGCACAAGGGAGTACATTGATGGTAAGTATTTACAGAATCCTATATGCCATTTGACAAGCATAGTTTGGCCATGTAATGTATATATGTGTGTAATTCAAAATGGTCAAATTGTAAAGCTGGTAACTTCGGCCCCATTTACTTATGAATGCCGGGTAATGTTTTATCTTGAATGGGTTATATATAAAATTGGCTGAAAGAAAATGGCTCAAATTTTCTTTAAGTGTAGTTTTAAAGCATAAAACCTCCTACATGATTTATTAAAAATGATCTGAAATTTTGGGCACAGTTATTCCGGTCAACCTAACTCGGCCCATAAATGAATGACCAGTTTTGGCCCAAACCCTTTTGATCCGTAAACAAACTGCCAGTTTTGACCCATTGTCTAATCTCACTAATCCACCCATTCTGCCACCTCAGTTAAAATGGTCTATATATGATAAAATGCAGCATTTGATTATATTTTGTGTTTATAATGGGATGAAGGCAGTAGTTTTTGTAGTGCCATGAGTATTCATATGTTTTTGATCCACAATATTCTCGATTACACAGGGGCCACAAATCCTGAATATGTAGTTACAGCTGATGATGTTGATAAACTTGTTGCTGTTGAGTGTATACCAATGGATGACCAAGGTCATCAAGGGGAAATAGTGCGACTCTTTGCCAATGATCAGAACAAGATAACGTGCGGTAAGTTAGTCGGTTAATAGTTTTGAATTTAGAAGTTAATTGAAGTGGAGATGCTTGGTACTCTTTACATTCATGCTGAGCTTGTAAGTGTACTAATAATCTGTTGAAAACATAAATCCTGTTTTTCTGTTCTGACTTTCTTGAAAAATATGATATCCTGCAGATCCAGAAATGCAACAGGAAATAGACAGAAATATATCAGCTGGTCAAGCATCATTTGCGGTTTTGCTGCTGGTACAGTTTCTTGCACCTTATTTGTTCATAGGTGTATTCACATTATAAAAGTAGTTATAAATCAATCTGTAACATGAACTTGATACTAAAGTAAATGCTTTTTTATTAGTTTTGTGGCACGTTTATTGATGGAACAAGTTACTTTCACTTTATCTACTATTAACACTTGATTTGATCGTTCCTGCAGGCGGATTCCTCTGAGAACTGGGAGCAAACAACATTCACTTTGAGAAGATCGAACTACCAAATAAGGATTAATCGAACTCAAGAAATTGTTATCAATGAGAAATATTCCAGTGATTTATCGGTACGTAGTTTGTTTCATGTAGTAGCGTTGACATTTCTGACTCTTAATTTTCTTTTTTTTTAAATGGATTGACTTCGGCACGTTTTATTTCTGACAAGTCTCCCATAGTGTGTATTTTTTTAGCATACAACCTCCTAATTTAATTTATTTAACAATAATATAGGGTTGTTGTATTGACTTGGTTTAGTCATATTAATCACAAAATATTAATAATTTTTTTGAAAAAATAAGTGTTTTGGTGGCATCTTAAACGGACCCAACTGTGCATATTACCCGTTTTGACCTGTTACTCATTCCGCCCAGTCTGCCCATTGGGTGACTGCTATGAGTTAGACATGAAGATGCTAAAAGCTCAATGGGTCATCAACTCCTTTGCAATCTTATGTCCCTCTGCAACATTTGTTTTTTCACATAGTTCAATACAAGCAACCGTTGTTCGTGGAAATAAACACCACATTCTGTAAGAGTTGTCAATCTGGACGAACTATATCACGTGTGACCTATTTTTTTGGATTTACAAGGTCCTGACTATTACAATAAGGTTACAATTAAAAAAAAAATGTAATGGTTTAGAAAGTCACGGCTTCTCAATTATCACTTAAATGTCTTGAATACCCGTTACCAGTGGCAAAATAGTGTGCATAAGTGATTTATCACTTCAAATTTGCCAATAGTATATTTGAAGAATTATTTCTTTTAGATAATTATTGTCTCTTTTATGATATTGCAGATCAAAATCCCTTCGGGGCTAACTACACAATTTGTGTTGACACGTCCAAATGGTGCTTCACATCCTTTTAGTACATTCAATGATGTCAGGTAATACGTTGGTCTGCGTTCTTGTTAACTTTATGTTTGACTTTCGTGTTTTACAAAAAGTGGTACACTTTCTCTTGGGGTCAAACAAACTACTTTTCAAATTCAAAATTTACGTTGATAATTTTAACTTTAAAGGGTGCTTGACACCTTCTAGTCTTTTTGACAACCTACTACAAACAACAAAATGCCGATGCAAGTTTATAATGATTACAAATAAACTGTCTTTTCCAAACGTAGCATGTTTGACCCCAATAGTCACAATGTACATCCGCTTCAACTATGAGTTCGACCTGACAATATTCATCAAGAAAAAATGGTAATCATAATTTCTGTTTTGCTTTTGTAGAATGCGTGACACTCTGGTGCTCATTATGCGAATGTTTCAAAGCAAGGTATTTGTAAAGTCCTTTCAGTCTTAAATCCTTATTTCCTTTCTTTTGACAGTTATTAACATTTTAATATCAACCCTTTTAAATAACTTAATTAACGTGCTACAATCCTTTTTCTCTAATAGGCGTTGGACGAAAGAAGGAAGACAAAATCATGAAACATTTATTCTTCAATATATATACAATTGTTATACGCTCATTCTTTGTAGAAATGAAGACATGAAGTAAAGAACAATAAGACAACTTAGAAGGTTTTGTTCTTTAGATTGAAATCAATGGGTGAGAGTAAGAACAAGGGCATGTTTGTTTAAGTCGTATTATACTTGATTTTGATTTTATTTAAAAATAAATAAATAAATAAATAAAAAAAAAAGAAAAAAAAGTCAACAGTCTAGTAAGACACAGGTATATAATGATCTTTATGACTTGTATGAAATCAAACATGAAAATGGTGCACGAGCGTAGCCCAGGTTCTACTATTTAGTCATTTTAACATACTAGTGATTGTATGTAGAATAGTAAATCATGTATCACAATTCATAGTTGAGCTGGAAAGTTTGTAGAGTTTCCATTTAATGACGTAATTATAGTTTCCTATAAGCATTTTTGTCTACTGTAACTCGCCTCACTCTTGTGACATGCTATGTTTCCCCTCAGCCTAGTCGTCTCATGCATCTACATGTATGTATACGCGTTTCCATTCTTAACCCGGTTATGTGTTAACATAGTCCATATGGGATTAGCAGATATATGTTAAACTTATCACATGAATACGTTCTAGCGGNGGTTTAGAAAGTCACGGCTTCTCAATTATCACTTAAATGTCTTGAATACCCGTTACCAGTGGCAAAATAGTGTGCACAAGTGATTTATCACTTCAAATTTGCCAATAGTATATTTGAAGAATTATTTCTTTTAGATAATTATTGTCTCTTTTATGATATTGCAGATCAAAATCCCTTCGGGGCTAACTACACAATTTGTGTTGACACGTCCAAATGGTGCTTCACATCCTTTTAGTACATTCAATGATGTCAGGTAATACGTTGGTCTGCGTTCTTGTTAACTTTATGTTTGACTTTCGTGTTTTACAAAAAGTGGTACACTTTCTCTTGGGGTCAAACAAACTACTTTTCAAATTCAAAATTTACGTTGATAATTTTAACTTTAAAGGGTGCTTGACACCTTCTAGTCTTTTTGACAACCTACTACAAACAACAAAATGCCGATGCAAGTTTATAATGATTACAAATAAACTGTCTTTTCCAAACGTAGCATGTTTGACCCCAATAGTCACAATGTACATCCGCTTCAACTATGAGTTCGACCTGACAATATTCATCAAGAAAAAATGGTAATCATAATTTCTGTTTTGCTTTTGTAGAATGCGTGACACTCTGGTGCTCATTATGCGAATGTTTCAAAGCAAGGTATTTGTAAAGTCCTTTCAGTTTTAAATCCTTATTTCCTTTCTTTTGACAGTTATTAACATTTTAATATCAACCCTTTTAAATAACTTAATTAACGTGCTACAATCCTTTTTCTCTAATAGGCGTTGGACGAAAGAAGGAAGACAAAATCATGAAACATTTATTCTTCAATATATATACAATTGTTATATGCTCATTCTTTGTAGAAATGAAGACATGAAGTAAAGAACAATAAGACAACTTAGAAGGTTTTGTTCTTTAGATTGAAATCAATGGGTGAGAGTAAGAACAAGGGCATGTTTGTTTAAGTCGTATTATACTTGATTTTGATTTTATTTAAAAATAAATAAATAAATAAATAAAAAAAAAAGAAAAAAAAGTCAACAGTCTAGTAAGACTTAGGTATATAATGATCTTTATGACTTGTATGAAATCAAACATGAAAATGGTGCACGAGCGTAGCCCAGGTTCTACTATTTAGTCATTTTAACATACTAGTGATTGTATGTAGAATAGTAAATCATGTATCACAATTCATAGTTGAGCTGGAAAGTTTGTAGAGTTTCCATTTAATGACGTAATTATAGTTTCCTATAAGCATTTTTGTCTACTGTAACTCGCCTCACTCTTGTGACATGCTATGTTTCCCCTCAGCCTAGTCGTCTCATGCATCTACATGTATGTATACGCGTTTCCATTCTTAACCCGGTTATGTGTTAACATAGTCCATATGGGATTAGCAGATATATGTTAAACTTATCACATGAATACGTTCTAGCGGAAAAAGTTTTCATAAGATCTTGGGCAAATGACAAAAAAATGCATCGAACTTGACACTTTTTGTGATTGTGTGTAACCAACTATTTTTTTTTCTTATTGTGTGTATTGAACTTTCAAATTTCGATCATTGTGCGTATTTTGTGACTATTCTGCCGTGTAAAATGACCATTTAACCCTTTGAAATTTGAAAAAATTAAGGGTAAAATGGTCACAAAATATACACAATGATCGAAATTTGAAAGTTCAATACACACAATAAGAAAAAAAATAGTTGGCTACACACAATCACAAAAAGTGTCAAGTTCGATGCATTTTTTTGTCATTTGCCCTAAGATCTTATAGGTTCTTGTGTTCTTTCACCTTATCTGTTCTTTCATAAATCATTGTCAAAGTATTCCAGATCTTGTTAGCAGTTTTACATCTAGAGATTGTATGGCCGGTGGGGTTGCTAAGAGCATTCGCCAAGATACTCTTATATTTATCATTTAACATAAAATCGTTGGTGTCTTTTATGAGCAAGTCTAGTTTGCAACCCTTTCTTTTCAACTCCTCATGTTAGTCTAGTGTGGTGATTTCTATAGTTGGCAGGATTAGACCTTCTTCAATAATGTCACACTTCGTCAATGGCGGAAACACGAGATGTAACTAAGAAAGGCACATTGCATAACATCATAGCAGTGGCGGCCCTGAGGATTTGAGTACCCAGTGCGAGCCAAGAAAAAAATACCCCTAACTCCTAGCAAATTTTCTTTTTTTGTAAATGATAACTAATGTTATAACAATTAATTATATCCATAACAAAATCATAGTATTAAAAATACATACCATAGTAGTTAACCGATGATTCGTGAAGTTCTCCTAGCATTCTTCATATGGTTGATTAGCTCTTCACAGTTTAAAAAATTTCCAAAAATTTGTGCCCCATTCGAAAATGTGCTCTGTGCGGGAATCGGGTTTGCACCCCCTCCGGGCCTCCCCTGCATCATAGATTCATACCTTACAATTGTTAGCACAATAGTTTACAAAACATTCCTCGCCTAAAAATTTGAAAGTGAAATATGTCTCTTTTGAAATCTTATCGTCTTGGAAACATGGAGCAAAGTATCAAATAGACTTACTTCAATGAACGTGCCTTCGAATACTTTAATAACGATTACCTGAAAATGATACTCGAAAACGTCAACATAATGTTGGTGAGGTCGTGGGTTTAAGTAGTAGCACAATTTCTGTGCCTAGTTATGTGTCCATAATTGCATAGAGCGAGTAGTATAAATAGTATTCCAACCAATCAGTAGTTCTCAAGCGCTTTAGCTACCAACCTGTCTCCTACCAGCCGGAGCTAAACAGTGGCGTAATAAGTTCATGTATACTAGCACTAAAATACGCAAATTATAAGCACATATGTTGTCCAAGGAATTAAATAGTTTAGCAAAGCATAAAATAGTTGAAACAGATTCATTTTCTTGGTATCTTTTATTTCTCTATAACATATTGTGCATACTATATAGATATCTTTGGCGTGAGTTTGTATTCGATTCTAATACTTTTATACGGACCACATGCGAAGATATACTAAACTTTTACAAGCGATGAGACAATCCTTCCACGAAAATAAAACGCTTTTCTTTTTGAAAACTCTTATCGCATATACTATTTTTAGGAAATTTTTTGAGTCAGAACTATATATTATTAGGTGTGCCGATCATGTACCTTTATGATTTACTTGACAACCGTTTGTACGTATTGCGTAAGTTACCGCTAACTCTGAGGTAAGTTCTTCGTGCCCCTTTTTCTTTTTACGTTATTTTTAGGGAAATGTTACTCAACA
>LBNU01011713.1:0-21532 GCA_014162995.1 Artemisia annua | reverse complement strand
TGTTTAATATACACGATTAGCAAAACTTTCCATACATACTTTCAGTTTTCACTTTTTTCACATTCAAAGACTTACCATAGAAAACTTTTAGAGTTAGCAGACTTACCATAGAAAACTTTTCAGTTTTCACTTTTGTCACATTCAAAGACTTACCATAGAAACCTTTCAAATTGAACATTGCTGAAAACATCTATTCAGGAAAGTATTGATAACTATGCACCGGAAACATTAAAGTGAATATTTCAATATTTCCTTTATTAAGATCCGTATGGCATTTCAAAGATAAAGATGATTCAACATTCCAATTTCCACATTCACTTTCAACATTTCAAGGGTAGAATAGGCAAAACATATTTTCAACATTTCACAAACCTTGACTATTTCACTTTTCACCTTTGACCATTTTTACATTATATAGGTAGTATAGATATATATATATATATATATATATATATATATATATATATATATATATATATATATATATATATATATATATATATATATATATATATATATATATATATATATATTGAAGTTGAACTTTAACATTTTCAAAATCGTATATATGTCATAAGTATATCATTATTATGCTTGTTTTGTTCGTAATCCAGAGGCATTTTCATCAGTATATTTTTAATTAAAAAATCATTAAATATTTTATAATAAAGTATGTAGTATTAAAAAGTCGTAAATAGCAAAAGGTTCAGGCCAACTTTCGTATCTTGTTGCATAGTTTAAGGGGTTGTTTTGTGAATATTCACAAATATTATATACAGTAATAATAGGGTAGTATTCTGTATTCATCAAACCCCGTTATTAAATTAATAGTACGCGTCATTTTGACTATCTTTCGACCAATGAGAGGCCACCCCGCTCCTCTCCCGCTGTTATAAATTAGTGTATATAGTATAATACTAGGATTTGCTAATTAGTGCCCACTGCACACTTTTTATGGTGCGTTTGGTATGCTGCCATGAATGACAATGGGTATGAGTTTAATAGTAGTGGTGGGTCCCTCACTTATGAAAGATCCATACCTAGCTCTCTTGATGTATATGGAGTATAGATTATATCTATGATTCATTACCATAGTGGTGGACCCCCTTTAATCACTTTTATAGTCATAGTCTTTTATAGCCATAGTCTCATTCTCATGGTGGGATACAAAATGCACCCTTAGTAAACATAGATAAGAAATGTGAGAGAAAAGCAAAACTTGGAAACCATAATAAAATTGGTGACATATTGACATGAAGAAAATGGGCTTAGTTTGGATGACATATCAACAACTCAACAAATATATAAAAGTACTCCGTATAAAAACTAAACTCAACCCTTGTCCACTCCAAACAACACCACTAGTAACTGACCGTTAAATAATAATATACAGTGTTGCAATGGCGGTTTGTTTTCCCGCCATTTCTACATCTCCGTCATGCCTACCTTCCATTGTAGTAGCTATACGCAAACGACGCCGTTTGAGCTCCGTTAAGTTGGGGTTTGCTGTCGGTGACGTCACGCAATACGTCACCGAGTCAAGGAAGCATTGGGACAGCTTCTACGAACGCCATCAAAACAAGGTTGGTTTTGTCTTCGTTCGATTTTTAGTCATGGGTCCACCACTTAATTAGGTCGATATTCTCAGTTTTTAGCTTTAAGTGCTACTAGTAACATAATTAAGATAGAGATATATGAAGGGTACAAGTGTAACACTAAACGCAAGGGCGGAGCTATTAAGGGACCGGCACCCCTAGGCTTAAGCCCGTTAGTGTATTTTTTGCGCGATTTCGTGTGTTAATTTTTTTTTTTCCATCTCGGCCCTCTCATCTAATGTTCTTCCGGAAAAAAATTTGTTTCGGTGCTCCCAAGAAATATTTTCTAGCTCCGCAACTGACTAAACGGATGAGGTTTTCTCTATTCAGGTTTACCGCGGAGGGAGGGTGAGTTTTGACTTAGATGTCCATTTTTTACCCTTTCCCTGGCTATATCCAAATGTGTAACTAGTGAGCTTGAAACCCTGGATCTCTTGTGCGGACATGAGGTGGCTTACCACTAGGCCACTTTTGGTGATGGTTGCCACATCGATTTGACTCGGTTTTTCTCTATTCAGTACTATCGGGAATGGCGAGTCTTTGACTCAGAAATACGCGACCTAACCGATGTATCCCATAACTGTTTGTTTCTAACCATTTCCCTGGTAGTGCGATTTGGCACATACATTTGACTCTTGGATAATAACCTTTTTCTTCTTCGCCTACTGGTAAAGTGGTAATTGGTAAAGTCTCAAAAGAGACCAGGGTTTAAAGCGGTAACTGTTATCCCTACCTTCCATTATAACTTTACATGAAAGACGCCGTTAAGTTACGGTGCTTAGGGTTTCATGGTGGTTGTAATGATGTCACACAACACATCAAAGCATTGGGGGACAACTTCTATGAACGTCATCAAAACTTTATTTTTAACTATTTATTGACTCAAGTTCATTCAAGCCTTTATTTTTTAAGCTCAAGCTCAGTTAGTTGATTAAATTAACTTAATAACTAGGATGAGTTTATTACTCTAAACTGATTATCTGCAAATAGGGGTTGCTTAGGATTGCTTATTGGTAAAAGGGACAATGCACGATTTTTGTCAATTTTATAGCTACTCACTTACTTGTACTAAAATGCCCAAGAATCCCACTAAAATGGGTCGCCGACACATGGGACCAATTCGCTGACTGTAGGGTTCTTGACTTCCTCGACATTGGGCCACATGTCATCTTGTTACAGCTTGGTGGGCCTTCCTCGACTCCACGACCCATCTTAGCCGGAATTCGTGACTTTAGGTTGAAAAAGTGTATCTAAGCTTGTTGCATAGCAGTTCTGAAGGTGCTTGTGATTGTTGATCCAAACTTTTCTTTCGTAATTAGTTTAGAGTGAATTAAAAGAAAAGCATAAGTGCTTTAGATAAGCAGTATGCCCCAAATTAGCAACATGCCTATGTTAATACTGTTATAGGCACTTTACCGTTTTTGCCTTAGTGTTTTTCCTTGATAAGATTAAAATATGTTAGTATGTGCTTACTGTAACGACAATGTTTTTTAAAGGGCTGAAATGCACTGGAGATATAAAGTGCTTCTTTGCGTAAGAGAAAATAGTAGCTAGGTATGAAAATGGAGCTGAAATAGGTTTTTGTATGCGCATTTGACAGTTGAATTTTCGTCCGAAATTAAATTCTAAAAAATCAAGTTTTTGATATTATTAAGTAACTGCAGTTCTTCAAGGACCGACATTACCTCGAAAAGGATTGGGGGCACTACTTTTGTGATGAAAACGACACCCTCCCTTCTAATGGAAAAGTAATCTTTGAGGTTAGATTCATCGCTCATAGTATCCATTCGAATGGATAACACCGTTTTGATTATAACTAAAATATGATCGTCATGTGCAGGCTGGTTGTGGAACTGGCAACACGATATTTCCCCTCGCTAAGAAGTTTCCTCAACTTTTTGTTCATGCTTGTGATTTCTCGCAGCATGCAGTCACTCTTGTTAAGGTTTGTTACTTAAATGTTTGGTAATGAGAGTGGATCATGTGGGATGAAAAAACGGGTCAGAATAGGTCTGGGTTGAAACAGGTCGGGTCATTAACTTTTTTGCCTATCTTGTTCATATGTATTACAAACAGACATATAGTAGTATACTTATAATCTACATCTTTGAATTCGAGGGTGTTTGGGATTTGCTTATTTAAGTGCTTATCTTATTTTTCAAGCACATCAGCAGTTTTGATGAAATTAATAAATTTGCGTATAAGCAGATAAGCACTTTTGAATTAGCAACCCCAAACGCCCCCTAAAAGCAATTTAGGTGGCTGTACTAAATAAGAATTGAGTTTGTGCGACTTCCAACCTTTTTGACCCATTTGAGACTACGTACAAGCACAATAACCCATTTATAAATTATAAGTATGTGGGTCAAAATCACTATATAAGTCATTGTAATCTATTTCTGATTTTGTATTTTGTATGAATGCAGTCGCATACAAATTTCCATGAAGATCAAATGAACGTTTTTGTTTGCAATATTGCTGAAGACGATCTTTGTGACCATATTACGCCAGCTTCTGTCGACATTGTTACCTTGGTAAGCATATTAACTTAACAACCTCATGGATCTGATTATGGATTCATGAAGATGCATAAATTGTAGATACAGACCGAATAATATTATGCAGGTTTTTACATTATCTGCAGTTTCACCCGAGAAGATGCCCATTGTGCTACAAAACATAGGACGTGTTTTAAAGGTCACTTCTCTTAACTTATGCATCTGAACACACAATTTGGATAAAAAGGTAACTGACTTTGGTAAACTGATAATCATCTATTATTGCCTAGTAAAAAACTATTGGTTCCTATAGACGCTATCTATGTCGACCGTTTTTTGACTTGCTGAAAATTGTCGAAAAATTAGCAATTTAATAGTTGAGCGTCTTATTCTATATACGTTAAACATAGTTTCTTACCCAAAATAGAAGACTAACCAAAGTTAGTTATCTTATGCAATTTGCCTTCTTTCGAATTCCAATTTTGGATTTCTTTTGACACGTTTCTTATGCCTGGATACTATACAAATTTACAGCCTAATGGCTACGTTCTTTTACGGGATTATGCTATTGGGGACTATGCTCAGGTGAGTTTCCAAACCTCTTATGGCAATGTAACTCAAATGTACATATTGTCCAATAAACGAAAGCGTTTACCATAATTTTATGGCCATTTTGCAGGCTATGCTAATGAACAAGAATCGAGTTATCAGTGAGAACTTCTATTTCCGCGGAGATGGCACTGTAATGATTCTGCAAACTTTTAGTCTTCAGTGTATTCGTTTACATTTTTCACTCTATGCTAATGTTATTGTCAAATAATTTTCTGCAGTGTTCATTCTACTTCTCAGAAGATTTGCTGTCAGAGTTGTTTGTAAGCGCTGGATTTACTGTAGTGGATGTGAATACATACTACAGAGAGATCGAAAATCGAGCTAAAAATATTACCATGCAGCGGTATAGTTAAACCTCTCAACCAATGATATTGATAACTTTTTCCAAAGTACTTATGAGCTGGTCAAATGGGTAAATATGAAAATATCATAAGTCAAATGGGTCAAACGGGTTAAGTAATCCACAACGAAAAATATTAGTTCGTAAAACCTCTTGTATCTTTTTACTTAAAAAAAGTTAATTATTATTTGACACACTAATTTTTTATAACTGAGTTGTAAAGTTCGGGTAAAAAGTGCTCGGGTCAACCACCCCGTACTAAAATGACCCGTTAAGCCCATTTTGCTAACTTTAGGCTATGCCACTTGCCTATTCTAAATCACTCTTATTGTTCTACTTTAGGCGTTGGATACGAGCAGTTTTCAGACGTCCTTGACCATAATATAATTCCACTGTCAAAAACCACAAATCGCCAGTTCTGACTTGTGGGTCAAGTCAGTGTCATACTGCAAACATCTTTCACATTGAATTGTGCAGCACATAACTTGATCCATCAGATTCTTGTCCTGTAAGTGATGAATGATTAGATATTTTTGAATGATATTTTGTTCTAGAAAATAAATATAAAGGCTAATTTTGTAGGATTACAATGTGTACTTAGACGTTATTGCAGTCACATATTTCATTACCGTTTCCTGAATAATTGATGTATATTTATCACCTAGAGGAATTTACAACTATATCTTGTTGCATAACCTCATATGAGTTTGAACTCGAAATTTTATTTGAATAACAAATGTGTCGAATGTAATTATAGAAATACGCATACTTTCTGCTATAAGCCAGGAAACCTCTTATTAGGCATTATAATGATCCATTCGTAAGACCCGTCAATTCTGCACATTGAATCCTAACACTGTTTAAGGGTCATTGATCCAATCTTCCATAATTCCACATAGTTTACGTTCAGTCATTTGGTCAACTTGAGGTGAATTCTTCACAGTCAAGCTTGCTAATTTTAGCTTCAAAATACCATCAACAAACTTAACCTTACGGGCAGCAGTAACCAAAGCCATAGCACGAGCCAAAAGAGAGAATGCAGGCTGTGGCTTGTATAAATGGCCTCTTCTTTTTGCCCTTCGTGGCATTAGAATTGCATCTGCAGCAGCATGATTCTAACCCTTACTGGGCAGTTTATGATACTGACTTTTCTTACTGGAGAGCTGTGAGGTAATCAACATCTGATGATTCTTCATCTTCATTCCACGAGTTAGTTTCGACTCTTGTATCTGATTCACATTTGCCGTATTCTTTGTGGAGTTATTTAGGCTTCTTGTATAATCATAATGCCATGAAAGGCAACACGAAGATACCATTTGTATAATCCACAACCTGCTTTCTCTCTTTTGGTTCGTGCTATGACAAATCCACAATTATCTTTGTCTATGACATATTTTTTAGTCTGTTGTGCTTGCAGATTTTTATGATTAAATGCGAGTAATGTTTTTAGGTAGCTGAAAAGCAGAAACATAGTATGGCAGAAGCAAAAAACAGAAGAGTCGCATTCTTTTTCTGATGAAGATGACTTGGTGGAACGAGTTAGATACGTGCACTGCCGATGTCATAGGTTGATCATGTAACGTTGTAAGAGTTTTATCGATTTGTTTTAGTATCTCAAGACCAACCGAGGTATAATACTAATAATTACTTTCCTTGAATTCAAATGTTTCAAGCTTACTTATTGAGCTCTGTTTAAATGTTTCAAGCTTTACTAATAGACTGAAAATTGTTAAAAAGTTTTAACACAATTGAAATTAGAAGTATAATAATAAGTGAAATTGTTGGTGATTGCTAGTTCGTCAATTCGAGAAAGATCGTCATATTTTACACTTTTATTAGAGTGAAAATAACATGGTGCAAGTAGTCAAATTATTTGTGCTTGAATCGAGCTTCAAACGAGCTCAACTGTAGACTTCGACCATGTACAATAAGTCATCAACCGAACCCAAATTTCAACCTATAATCCTTAAAATGGTTCAACCTATAATCCTTAAAACGAGTCGGACATACTCTCTTTGTTTAAACACGAAATGTTACACTTAAATTAAAAATCATGAGCAAACAACGTAAAAATATCGATGACACTAAACATAGTACACATGTGTTTAATGATTTTTCAATCTTGAATTTCATCAATGTAGCCTAAAATCACAAGAAATTGGTTGTGTCTGTATAGCGGTGGGCTCAGATCTCGTGTATTAGTTGCCAAAATGTCGGAAACCGCGGTTACCCGAAAAGAAAGTGGTCGATACGCAAGAATAAAATCAAAAAAATATATTCGACGCCTGAGAGATTCGAACTCTCGCGGGGAAACCCCATGTACTTAGCAGGCACACGCCTTAACCACTCGGCCAAAGCGTCACTTTCGAATATTCTTTCTTATTCTTTTAATTTATTTAATATACTTAGAATATTCAAGTTCTATACATTGATGAAAATTTACACAAAGCCTTTTGTACATACACATGACAACCAGAATCGAGAGAAAATATGAAGTGAATAACTTTGAGAAATTTTAACATAATAGCACATCACATTGTAATCGATAACCGATCATTACATTACATTATCATCACTACAATGTACTAACATAAAAAAAGGAAAAAAATAAAAATAAAATACATATAGATAAACTTTCTTTGTGCTTTCAAGTCTACAACATCAAAAAATCATCTCCAATTCCATCTTGATCTCATTTTCCTTGATAGCAGGCACAGGTGCAGTGATAGGTGTGAACCCCGCCAGGAGGGCGGTTAGGCTATTATTTTGAGAGTGTCGCTAGACTCCGCGGGCTCGTAAACATTAACAAATCTCTGTCAATGTTTACGAGCCCGCGGAGCTATTGACACTCTCAAGATAATAGGATCGGTAAGATAGCCGCCCTCCTGGCGGGGTTCACAGCCTACCAGTGTAGCTGTGCCTGCTATCAAGGAAAATGAGATGGAATTTGTGGAATATATGATTGAGATTTTTCCTCCTCCTCCGGTGCTATTTCCACAGCTACACCTTCTTGGGGCATTAACAAGACTACAGATGAGCATAATTAAACTTCTAAGGGACAATTTAGAGTATGGGTTAATTGAGAGTTTAAAATCACGTTTTTGAGGAAATTGAGAGTTATTTTGCAGTGACGACGGCCTGGGATATGTGAACTGACATGGCCGAGTTTCCACACTTGAAACATTTGGATCCAACGTTTCTCCACTCTGAACACATTTAGATGGTTCTTGCTTAATTTCGTGGAGAGGTTGAAATAACTAATGCTCGTCAAACATCGAAAAATTGGTGCTATGCTACCTACTACAACCCCACAAAAATGCACAATGATAATTACTTTTAGTGACCCCTTATAATCTGAGTAATTATGTAAATTATCATGGTTGTGCCTCTTTTGTACTAGCTCCAAGATGCGGTGTTTACGAGCCCGCGGAGTCTGGCGACACTCTCAAGATAACAGGGTCGGTGATAGCCGCCCTCCTGGCGGGGTTTACCGCCTATCAGTGCACGAGTGCCTGCTATCGTAGACACAATAAAAAAAGAGATCAAGTGGAGTTGGAGATGATTTTTCCTACCCCACCTCCTCATCCGCAGGGCCGTCCCATGATTTGATAAAAATTTTGAGGGCCCTGTGCGAAATTACATGACGAGGCCTTTCGAGAAAAATGTTTATAAATAAAGTGTTACCATTTATAAGATATAATGCAATTAATTATCTAAATGTTGTAACATATTACTCATTTAAGATATTTTCTCTTCTAAATATCTTTTTCTTCGTAAAAAATATGTGTACACACATATATAATTATTAACGAGACAAATTTTGGGGCCCCTAAAAATTTTGGGACCCTGAGCGGTCGCTCACCTTGCACACCCTCAAAGCCGGCCCTGCTCATCCGGTGGCTATAATCCGTACGTGGTGGTGAGGGTGAGGTCGGGTGGTGAACAACGATTTTTTGGAAAACGTACTGTCGGTGTGGGAAGAGGAGATTGATTACTTGATAAGAGTTGCTGTGCATAGAGCTTAAAACAATGAAAAGTGTGGCTAGAGCAATAAGGGTATGAGACGCTTTATAAAGGGTGAACGGTACGAGAGAGGTACTGTGTGAAAGAATACGAATACAATGGTGGTATCAAGAGTCTCAACAAAGGTACACAAAGCCATGCATGCAAAAGGGTAAACAAATTTAAAGTAAATATGAATGCAAAGTATCTATATAAAGTAAAAATGAATGCAAAATTGAATGAAAATAAATGTACGTACCGGCCCTTCACCTAATGGTAAATTGAAGTACTCATCATTTACAATAATGTACGTGTTAAAAGACATCTAATGCCACAAAAGGGTAAACAAATTTAAAGTGAAAATGAATGCTAAGTATCTATTTAAAGAATTGAATAATGGCTGCTTTAGTGACTTTTATATTTCACGGGTCTAAAAACTTTGATGTTACTGGAACTTGGAAAAGATGTGTGATCATGACTATGAGTGGGTTCATTTTAATCGTTTTTGGATTATGATTTACTTAAACCAGCAAGTGGCAAGATTCCTATTGCACCAGCTAACCGTACTGATAGGAAAACCAGATACGGAGCAACGCCGAGATCTGTTCCAAGCATCCTATTAACCCGCATGTCGTTTTTCGAAAGTATAACAAGTTCCCACACGAGTCCTAGGATAAGAAACCCCATAGTGTAGTAAAGACTGTTATCTTGCAGAACAGTGTATTAATCACAAACATCCCATTAGAGTTCATCTTTAAAGCAATTGAAAATACATAATCACATTATTTTAAATGATTACTTCACATTATTGTAAATGATAGTTATCTTGCATGTTTTGATTGGGACAAACATCATGAGTCATGGTGTTTCTTTAGTGCCTTTTGCGATTATAGGNCATTTATTTTTTTTTTTTTTTTAACCTTTTTTCACCCACCCACGTACATATTGATAAACGCATACTTGTCTAGCTTGTTCAAACTTTAGCCTTGCATTCAAGAAAAAATGACATTTGGTGGTGGAAAAGTTCACTTTGAGTTTGCTTCTAGATATAATTATGTGAAGTTATAATTTAACACATGCCAAATTGTCACTAGATATATTTTGTCAAGAGCAGAAGTCACTACAAGAATTAGGACAACAGGCGACGAACAGATTCCCGTCGACATAATGTCGACGGCAGAGGACAGAAAACGACAAAAATATGGCTTGACCGAGCCAAACCGCGTTGAATTTTTCATATTAACATGATCCCGTCGACATGTAGACGGGATCATATTGGTCAAACTTTCGCTCCTCAATTATTGACAGAACTTGGGCGCGAAATTATCCCACCAGTATAGTCCCGTCGACATGTCGACGGGAAGATATTAATCACGAATCAATGTGTAATTAACGAGTGATTATGGTTAAGCATGTGTGTTTCATTAACCTTCCCGTCGACATGTTGACGGGATAAGTAAGTAAAAATAATTTTAGCAAAAATTAGCCAATATAAATGGCGGAATTTTTCCCGCTTGTTTTGTCCCGTCGATATGTCTACGGGATTATCTCAAAACATATTATTTTCTCACAAAATTATTCCCGTCTCCTTTTTACCTATATCTATATATTCACAAAATCATTTCCGTCTCATTTTACACATACATTCTTGATTCTCACAAAACCAGTTTGTCAATTCTCACAAAACACACGTATAACAATGGATGGTTTAACGCCGAAAGCTCAACGTGCTGCTGAAGCTCAAGCTCGACGTGCTGCTGAAGCTCAAGCTTGACGTGCTACTGAAGCTCAAGCTCGACGTGCTGCTGAAGCTCAAGCTCAACGTGCTGCTGAAGCTCAAGCTGCTGCTGTTGGAGGTGAAGATGAAGCTGAAAGCAGGTTTGACCTTGACACCGAACTTGATAATCTGGAAAACAGGGTAACATATCTGGAAGCTGTGTTTGCACGTCATAAGGAAATGAGAGCAAGGAAGGGAAAAGATGGTGCGAGTTCAAGCAAAGCGGGAAGTAGCCGCAATAAAAAATAAACGGGTTGTTTCGTTTGGTTGTCGAGTTGTTTAGTTTGAGTTGTTTCATTTGGTTATCGAGTTGTTTAGTTAGATGTGTTTCGTTTGGTTGTCTAGTTGGTTCGTTTGATCTGTTTCGTTTGCTTGTCGAGTTGTTTAGTTTAAGTCTGTATGAAAATGCATGTGGTTGAGAACTCTTGCTTGTTTTAAATAAACAGTTTGCCTTCGTGTTTGATAATTGTGATATTATTCCTTCAGTTCTATTATTTGTGCGTACGAATTTAAAATATAAAGGACATTCAACATCTATTATCACAACAATAACAACATTTTATTAACAAACAACAATGACATCAACAACAACAGCAAACAACATTAACAACAACAACATTAACAACGATAACAGCAACAACAACGATAACCGCAACAACAACAACAGTACTACATATGAAATTTATCCATGTCACCTAAAAGGTCACGGAGTATTGCATCCGACTGACATGCGTGGTCGTGGTTGTCGGGATACGTTGCCATTTCAAGTTTTACCTCCAGCATCCTTATTCGGTTAAGCAGCAACTGATTTTGTGCCTTAAACATTTTACCTTAAGATCTTTTTCATGACAGTTTGAGCACCTTGTTGGAGCAGATCCAGAACCGCTGGATGTTGAAGCTCCCAGAGAACCGGTCATTTTGGCGAGTCGTTCCTCCTTCCATAAAAAAAAGTCACATCCATAGTCTGTTGTCCCAGCCTATTAAAGAGTAAAAACTATTATTTTTAACGACTAACCAAATTATTTATATAATACATGAAAAAGTATGTAATTGTTCACCTTCGATAATGGACACGAATAGTATTGTTTACCACGCGAGTAAGGTTTATGCGATTCTCGCATAATCACATCTCCTCGTCCACAAGGACAAGGAAAAGCTTCAAATTCCGCCATCTTGATCACCATGATAACAGTGTGTGTTTGTGGTTGTGAGGTTGAGTGTTTGTGAGTGGTGGAATTGTGACCGGGGTGGCCCGATCTACAAGTTAAGGTGATAAAAGGTGGTGGCCAGAAAAAGATTCCGGCAGCCGGAAACTGCTGGTGTCGCCGAAAAATGGAAACTGCTAGAGAAAGATAGAGAAATAGAGAGATATAGTGAGATGAGTGTGTGTGTGAGTCTTTATTAGTTAAATGAGTATGAGTGTGTGTGTGTGTGTGTTTATATTGTGAGGATAAGTTGTTAGGTGGGAAAATTTTGGTGGGAAATTCTGGCGCCAACATTCTCGTGTATAACCATATCATTTCGACTCGTTCGTTTAACATCTCGTGTATAACCATAGCATCTCGACTCGTTCGTTTAACATCTCGTGTATAACTATATCATCTCGACTCCTTCTTTTAACATCTCGTGTATAACCATAGCATCTCGACTCGTTCGTTTAACATCTCGTGTATAACCATATCATCTCGACTCGTTCGTTTAACATCTCGTGTATAACCATATCATCTCGACTCGTTCGTTTATCATCTCGTGTATAACCATATCATCTCTATTCGTTCTTTTATCATCTCGTGTATAACCATAGCATCTCGACTCGTTCGTTTAACATCTCGTGTATAACCATATCATCTCGACTCATTAATTTAACATCTCGTGCATAACCATATCATCTCGACTCGTTAGTTTAACATTTCGTGTATAACCATATCATCTCGACTCGTTCGTTTAGCATCTCGTGTAAAACATTGGGTCAAGGATACTTGACAAAACAGATACTAGTTATATCGAGGTTATCTAATGGTTGTGATCTCGAGGTTATCTAATGGTTGTGATCTCGAGGTTATCTAATTAATTATTTCAAAATTATTTTGCTAAAACTATTCTATCAAAAAAAAGTATTATAGAAAATGTTATAGCGAAAATGCTAAACTACAAAAATCCAAATTTTATAAAACTATTTTTTTAATATTTTCTTTTTATTTTATAAAAATATTTATAATAAATATTATATTAAAGTAATTAATATTAAACTTAACTAGTTATTTTATAAAAGTATATATTTATAATAAATAAATTTTTTTTAATTATATAAAAGTAATTTATTAATTTTATAAAACTATTTTTTAATATTTTCTTTTTATTTTATAAAAATATTTATAATAAATATTATATTAAAGTAATTAATATTAAACTTAACTAAATATTTTATAAAAGTATATATCTATAATAAATAAATTTTTTTAATTATTTAAAAGCAATTTATTAATTTTATAAAACTATTTTTTTAATATTTTCTTTTTATTTTATAAAAATATTTATAATAAATATTATATTAAAGTAATTAATATTAAACTTAACTAGTTACTTTATAAAAGTATATATTTATAATAACCACTTATAATCCCGTCGACATGTCAACGGGAATTGAAGCGCCAAATTTTTCACGAAAATTTCATACGCCCCGCCAAACAACAAATGACAAATTAACTTTATAATCCCGTCGACATGTCGACGGGAATATAAACGCAAAGATAAAACAAGATCTGGTCTCAATTATTGACCAAACACTTAGAAAAATTTATAATCGATCTATCTCTCTCCCTCGCCGGCGAATACCACCACCACCAACACTCCTCCACCCCCACCTCAACCAACACTCCTCCACCTCCGACACTAACACCACAACCACCATCACATTATACCACCACTACCACAGCTCCACCATCACATTAATTACCCCACCACCACCACAACTCCTTCTCTTCCTCCACCTCCGACACTACACGAGCACCACTGTGCACTTTCTTCCTCCTTTTCTCTCGTTTAATTATTTTCCTCAACCCATCTAATGTTTAATTCTTTCTTTTCTTCCCCACTATTTCTTGTTTAACGAAGGTGTTTTTTAAATTTTTATTTGCATTTGTTAATTTTATGATATTATTAATTATTAATGTTAATTGTTACTGTATAATTGTTAAGTTTTTGATTTTTATTTTTATTTTTTATACAGTCTGTGAATCGAAACCGAGGGTGAAGCCGAGAGTAAGAGCCGAGGGTGTAGCCGAGAGGGAGAGCCGAGGGTAATGTGGTCTCTTTTTATATATTTTTTTGAAACTTTTGGTATCCCGACGACATGTCGACGTCAACAGTTTTATCTCCATAATTTTCAAGCAAACAATATATTAACGTGCTCTCCTTTTATATAGCCCGAGCCTAAGCCACAGCCGAGACCACAGCGAGCCCGAGACTGCAGCCCGAGAGCGGAGACAGCCTAGACAGTATGTTATTTCGTTTTTTTTTCTTTCTTTCTTTTTCATTTTTATGCTTTGTTGTAGTTTCGTATCCCGTAGCGTTTGGTTAGTAGTTTAGAGTGCTTGCGTTTGGTTAGTAGTTTAGTGCTTGCAGCCGTATGTATAGTTTGGTTAGTAGTTTAGTGTAACACATTTTTTAGTAACATAGCGTTTAGTTAGTACTTATGGCAAAATAAACTAGTAAAAGAAAGAAAAAAAATAGTTTGGTTAGTAACTATATAAACAAAATAGTTTGGTTAGTAACTAAAAAAATAGTAAAAGAAACAAAAAAAATAGTGTGATTTTAGAGTGGAGACGTATTCGGAAGGGCATCAATGTGTATATTGCTAAGGTCTACTCCGACAACAAGGGCATCATGAAGAAGACTTACTTTACGCTGCAGGGTGGGGCTCCGGCGGTGGATGAGATACGAAGAAACCCTCCTCCGAACGTCGAGCCGTCCGTGTGGGAGGAGCACATCAAGTTTTACATGAATGAGAAAAACCTGAAGCGAGCTACGGTGAACAAGGAGAACCGAAAGAAGAATAAGGTGTACAGCCGCCACGATTCCAAGTCATTGGCCGCTATTCGCCACGAATATGTAAGACACATTTTATTTTTATAAAAGTATTTTATTTTTATAAAATTATTTAATTTTAATTATATATTAATTAAAAATTTTAATTATATAAAAGTAATTACTTTTAATTTTATAAAAGTATTTAAGTTTAATTAAAATATATATAGTGTTTGATCTGTCATTTATAATTTGTTTCATCTTATATGCATGTGTATATACAGTTTCAGACCAGCAAGGACAAGCAGTACCCGTCACTCATCCAGAGCTATTACGACACACACTGCGACAAGGATGGGAATTGGTTGCAGGATGAGGCTCGGGTTCAGTATGTAAGTATCGTTTTTTTAATTTATTATTTATTTATTTATTTCCCAAAACACGCACTTTAATGATTCATTGAAACATAATCTTGTAATTAACCCGACATATATATTAGTTTTCTCAATTTTTTTCAACTAAATAGGAGGAGATGGTTCGGCTGAGAGATTTGGGAACGGATATGCCTGAAGGGGTGGCCTACACGGAGGAGCAGATACTTGCTATGGTTCTTAAGGGCAAGCAGCGGGGCCACATAGCCGGACGGGGTAGGGTGCTAGCCGGGGAGAGCAGGGCAGAGTCACCTCCAGGTATGTACAGTGTGATAATATAGTAATTATAGATTACTCGATCATGACTCAAATTAAGTATTGCAATAGGTGTTTTTAAATTTTGATTATTTCGTTTTCAGAAATAGCCGACTTGACGAAAAAGCTTGCTGAGGCCGAGAAGAAGATGCGGAAAGATGAACAAGAATGTAAGTCCATGAAGGCGACGCTCGATTAGTTGACAGGTTTTATGTCGTCCAACCCGCGATGGCACGAGTATCTTACTGAGGTGGGATCTCAGCACGTTGATGGCTCGGGCAGTGGGTCTGGCGCTGGAGGTAGTGGCTCAGCTGGAGGAGGGAGCGGGAGTGGCAGAGACGATGAGGATGGTTCTAAGGATGGTTCTGGTGATGATGAGTGATTTGGGGATGTAGAGGTTCAAACTTGGGTTATTTTGTGTTGTACTTATGTTTGAAACAATGTTTTGGCGACCCTTATGTTAGTATTGTGTAGTTTAACCTTTTGGCGACTTGAACATCGCGGATATTGAAACATTTGTTGATATGGCAGCTAGGTTTAGATATTACCACACCCCCTTTTGTAGACTTTATATGTTTTAACGCATTTGAGGGTGTTTAGCGATAATTTGCAAGTGTTTTAGCTGATGTCGAGTTGTATGTTTTTAGGACATGTTAAAATTGGTTGGTTAAAGGTTCTGGTTGGTTACAGGTTTTGGTAGATTTTTTCCGAAAAAAATCTGAAATTATGCTGGTATGCAGCTTGCTGTTAGTAGCATACTAGTATGATATCGTCGACATGTCGACGGTATCATAAAACTAAAATTATCAAATTAATTATTATACCGTCGACATGTCGACGGTATAATAATTATAATTATTTATTTATTTTATTATGCCGTCGACGTATCATAAAACTAAAATTATCATATTAATTATTATACCGTCGACATGTCGACGATATAATAATTATAATTATTTATTTATTTTATTATGTCGTCGACATGTCGACGATATAATAATTAATTTGTTAATTTTAGTTTTATGATACCGTCGACATGTCGACGGGACTATTTAAAAACAATTAACAAATATTAATTAGTTTAATAATTAGCGACATTATCCCGTCGACATGTCGACGGTAATATAACGTCGAAACACCCAAAACTTTGACTGAAAAACCATGTGAGACCCACCTAGTCGACGGGCATTGTCGACGGGATAGTCGTTCCCGACGAGGCATACACGACAAGCTGCGGCCGTTGTCTTGTCGACGGGGAACAGTTCATCCCGTGCGACATTTCGACGGGACGGGTGGTTAAAATCACCGCCGAAGGGCGTCGACTCTACTGTGGAGTATATTGAAGATGAAGTATTTTATTAAGTATTAGGTAGTAGTGGCATAATAAGTTTTAACTGATCCCAAATGTTGGCCGTGATGTCTGGACACTCATTTTGTGCATTCTCATGCAGTGTCGAAGTATCTGTTGAAAATGGGGTTGGCAAAAATGGATTTTGGGAGCCAACTTTGGACACACATTATCTGTATATTATTTTCATATATATTAAGTAATAGTTTGTAGGTTCGCGTTCTCCTCGGAGAGGAGGCTTCGCAATGAGCCTTTGAGGTGTCCAAAAGTAGAGTTGGATGTGAATGGGATATCGGTCTGAAGTTCGTCATTCCAGGTACCATGACTAAAGTGGGATGAGATAGGTTACTTTCTATCCCACATCGGTTAGGGAAGTAATAGGTGGAGTCTATTGTTATATATGACGCCCTAATCCATAAGTTTTTACACATCAAATCAATAGTATTATTGAATTTCCAACTTAAGAATATGCATCCTTTATGATGAAAATCCTGTCCGTTTCGTAAGGTTCCGACAGGTACAACTTTACTGTTTTGGCTGTTGTACCCCTGGGAACAGACGGCGAATCTGTTTTAAGGGAAGCGTGTCAAACACGTGCCGTCGGCTCTAGTGCTCTTGTTGATCTATTTTGGTGTCAAGTAAGTCTTTTCCTATTTTATTATTATTTAATTATCGTTATCGTGTAACATTCTGGTTAGTTTTATTTTCTGTTATTTATTTCTGTTAATTTTAATTTAGAGTTTTATTAATAAAAGTGTAACCGGTTTCCCGCCTACAGTCTTAACAGAATTCTGTGTAACAGAATTTAAAACACTTTATTAAAATCGGATTAATTTAATTAAACAGATTTATACAAACTTCTTCTGCTTGAAACCAAGATTGTGTTTCTTGACAGGATCAGGTTTTATGAAACGTAAACAGAATTGTTAATTAACAGTTTGGTATACACGATTTATAAAACGATTCTTTAATGGGTTATTAATCAGTTTAGTATTGAACATGATGAGTTTCTTTTTAAACTGATTCTTTTAGTTTGTTATTACTGGTATTTGTTTAGATCCCGGATTTTATTGAAACCACTTTTGTGTTTCTGTGAATCATATTGGTACAAGGTATATGAAACCATGTCGAGTTTATTAGATACCATATTTTTAATTAGTTGTTGTGTTTAAATTTCACAAGTGTAACTGATGGTACATAAGTTGAACCCTAGTGAAATTTGTGGATAATTGGTGCGCCGGATTACAACTTGGTTTCAAATCATGATTGAAATCAGATTCATTGAAACCAAGTGGGAGGTGTTCTTTAAAAAAATCTCATTCAAAATTACAGTTGTTTTTTATTGATTCTAAAACGTGTTCATTGAAACCAAGATGGTTTTGTTGAAAACAAAATCTGATACATTACAAGCTGTATCATATATCAAGCTAGTTTACAGTATTTCTACAAGATTGTAGGAAAATTTTGTTTAACTTGTTTGCTTATTTAACCAGGTTGAGTTATTATGAACTAAATAAAGTTAAAAAACTTTTCTACCAATTGGTGAAATACTGTAAATATTCTGATATATGATAACAGCTTGTAATGTACTCAGATTTTGTTTCAAACAAACTTCATCTTGGTTTCAATGAAACGTTTTAGTAATCAAATAAAATAACACTTGTACTTTTATGGATTTGTTTTAAAGAAACTCCACTTGGGTTTCAATGAATCTGATTTCATCATGATTTGAACCATGTTGTAATCGGCGCACCAATTACATTTCCACAAGATTCACTAGGGTTACAACTTATGTTACCATCAGTTAACTTGTGATATTAAAAACACAACACTATTAAATAATATGGTATCTATCAACTCGACATGGTTGTTTAACTTGTACCAAATGATGATCAAAGAAACCACAAACTTGGTTTCAATAAAATCCGATTTAACAAAATAAGTTAATAAACAACAAAAAGAAATCGGTTTGAAAAGAAACTCTTCATGGTTTCAATATAAACTGATTCAATAAACCTATTTAAGAATCGTTATAAATCGGTTTACCAAAATCTGTTATTAAAATTCTGTTTTTTTTTTTTTTTTTATTTTTTTTTTTTTTTTTTTTTTTTTGTTATTAAAACTGATTTTCAAAAGAAACACCATCTTTGGTTTCAGCAGAAGACAGTTTGTATAAAATCTGTTATTAAATTAATCCGATTTTAATAAGGTTTTTAATTACTGTACACAGAATCTGTTTTAAGACTGTAGGGAAACGGTTACCATTTTATTAATAAAATCTAAATTTAAAATTAACAGTAAATAAATAACAGAAAATTTAAATATAACAGGGAATGTACAACAGTAAACGATAATTAAATAAATAATAAAATAGCTTAAAAGTACTGATCACCAAAATATCAAAACGAAGCACCTAAAGAGCCGGGCACGTGTTTGACACGCTTCCCTTAAAACAGATTCGCGTCTGTTTCCCAGGGTACAACAGCCAAAACGTATAGTTGTCTGTCGGACTTAACTAAACTGCAGGAATTTCATCATTAAGGATTGCATATTCATTAGTTGGAAATCAATATATCTGATTGATTTGGATGGTTAAAAACTTATGAATTATAGTCTATTATATTACACAATAGACTCCACCCTTAGTTTGACTTCCTACCGATGTGGATAGAAGTAAATATTATTCACTTAGTCATGGTTACCGAGATTGACTAACTTTCAGACCCGATATCTCATTCACATTCAAACTTCTATTTTGGACATCCTGAAGGCTGCATTGCGGGGCTCTCTCGAGGAGGGAAGCTAAAATGAGGGGAGATAGACGAGTAAACCTGAAATAAGCTAACGCGAGATCAACATGATATATTATTATATGTAGGTCTAGGCTATACGATTCACTCTTCGACTATATACTCCACTCCCGATGTTAGCTCGTCATAAATGTAGGTGCAAGTTTATCGTCCACTATTGGTGCACCAACTCCCATCTTCATGGCTAGCAAGAAATACACATCTCTTTGGACACTTATACGCCCGTTTATAAGAGACATGCAGAAAAATAGGAGCTGAGCCCCATCACGGCACTACATATTGGACAAGTCTTAGGTAGAATACCAATATTATCTCGACACATAACTACTCTTAACATAACTCTTAGGTATCTATCAAACTTTAAAATCCATTCATTTTCCACAACATACTTAACTCTACTCTCACCCATCAACGTATCCGATCTGACGTCTTTCAGGCCCTGCTGACTTATTCTCAACACTCTATCTTCACGTATCCTTCCACGTTCAGATACAATCGTGCTGACAAGTGGCTCCTTTAATTTATCCCTCAACACACAGACACTACAGGCAGCCGTTTACACTATGTCATTGTGAATTAGACCTCGTTCAATAGCGAAATCAGACTAACACTAATCCACGTATCGTACAAATGTACACTGTTCTTATTCACTGAGTTTGTAAGAGGTGGGTTTCTTCTATGCACTCTCACTTATGGGTATATTGACATGTGATCGGAAAGTTTGATTGGCACTTGACAAAGACTTTGTTTCGACTGTATATATACTTAATGATACCGAAGGTGATGTCTGTACGAGAAGGATGATATTTATGGTCAGGAGGCTTGGATTTAGTATAAAAAATCCGTGTCAAATTAAGTGTGTGGTATGATATTAATGACAGGATTGTTGTCATTCTAAATTAGGTTCCTTCTGTCAGAGGACTAAGAAATCGTACATTGGACAACAGGGAGCGTGCCGGTATCATAAAACTAAATTACAATAATTTTATTATATTCGTCGACATGTTCGACACATCTCCTATAATAATGCGTGGCTCAGGCCCCCTTAAATATATTTTATAAGAGGGGCCGCTATCTCCTTTTCGACTGTTCGCGGCCGGGATTCTTTTAGTCTTATTTCTGGGAGGAAAGGTTTACAATGGTGTGAATAAACTATTTGATTTTGTGTAAAAAATTGGGATTGTACAGGTCGACCAGGCATATATAAATTTATGTTAATGATATATATAAACATTTACTATAATTTAAATTACCAAAAGTGTTTTCAAAAATATGTAAGATATTTTTATCATTTTATAAACTTTGTATATATCTCGTACAGATACAATAGTCGTCATCTTTGATCATAAGGTATATAGTTATAATGGATCTATTGTTTTGTATTCATTTTACCGTTTTAAGTGATTTATTGTGAATGATAGAAGTCGAATCAGTGGGTCAGATGTTTATCTAACATTAGTACATGTTCTTTCATCAGATAAGTCAAGCATCTGTCTTGCCGATATAATATTGTTATGTCATTAACAATTCATGAGTTGTTTTCGCGAAAACATCACGAAGATAATCGAACATGATATAATCACAACCTAAACCTCGTTATATCTTAAACTTAATTTTTTAACCATGATCTCTAATAAATCACATCAACGTATATATCGTTACGAGTGGAGCGTGTAAAACACTTGCACTATTTTTCGTCATTATAACAACACCTACAGAACATGCGTTAAAAGTGATCAAAAACATGATGTATTTAAAAGATCACGTAGATGAGGCGGTTATGATGTTTGTGATAGGAAGGATGGGTTATTTATTTTAGTGAAGTTTAGCTTGCACAT